>JAVFBZ010198237.1:0-13974 GCA_032466195.1 Katharina tunicata | reverse complement strand
TTTATTCTTATTTTTGGTTTTGGTTTGATTTTGGTCTGGTTTTGGGTTTAATAAGTAAGGGTTAGATGTGGGTAACGTTTGTACTGTGAATGTCAGACAGGACTTGAACATCTGAGAATTGATTTATGATAGTAACTCGATAAGCCGTGGATTTTATCTGATCAAATTTCCTACCAGCTTGAAAGGAAATTAGGAACATTCATCAAACGTGAAATCTTATTGCTTTAAAGGCACTAGCCTAAGCGATCTTGATTTATCATATTAGGATGAAACGGCTTGTATATATAATTAAATTTCATGCTCCAAAAGGTAGTTTAGTTTCATACTAGGCCTATTAAGGATTAAACCAATGCGGATCTTCAAATACAGTGGTCAGCTATTGTGGTTTTCTTAATGCTGTGTAATCCGTACGAGTGCGCTTAGATAAGCCGTTTAACGGGATTTGTTGCATTTCTTAAATACTTGTATACTTGCAGTTGTTTTTATTTGTATGTTTATATGCAATTTCTTGTATTAGCTGTCAAGCCGAAACAATAACCTATACGGAAATCCTGCTTAAAGGAAACTTAATGTAAAGGATTTTGTGGTAATGCGGTTGTATTTTTACTACATTATTATCCATGCTTAGTTAATTTTTTGTTTGTTTTGTGGTGGTCTGTTTGTATCGTGGCGTCTTCTGTGTTGCCAGCGTTTAGGGTGGTTTCCTCCATCGGTTTGGCTGGCACGCCATCATATGAATAAATGAACCTAAAAGTGAGACGTAAAACCCATATTAGTCAAACAAACAATTAATTTATGTTTAGATGTTTAGAATGGTTTATAATTAGTTTTGTTATCTAAAAGTTGCGATGGTTTGTTAAACTTTTATACTCGACACCACTTATGAAAACTTCATGATCAATTTTACTTTGGTCGTTGGATGACGTCATCATTTAACAAATTATATGAGCATGCCTGATGACACGTGATTACTCATCCATTTAAAACCAAAGTTGTTAATACATCTTGGTCCTTTTTACTCGTATGTACTCGAATATAGGCCTACTGTGTATCACCTCGAACGTGATACACTCATTGCCATTTTGGCCTGAACTTTTTCACAGTCTGTGGGTAAAACTGCCCATGTAGACAGATTCCACAGTTTCCAATTGTATTACCTTCAGAAAATAATGTACTCCTAAACTAAACTTTGTGCATCTAAAGCTATACGAAATTCTCTCGGTACCCGATGTTTGCTTGTGTTTTCATTGGGCCACGAATTTAGCTTAATGGGAATTTTTCAGAAACCGTCATTTCATCCAAAACATCTTGCTTACGTTATATTTAAAAAGTCCTTTTTTTTAATTCATACGAATGAGTGAAGACCTTGATTTTCATTAAAAAAAATTATAACCATTTTACAAAAAACAATTATATGAGCACGTGGGCTTTGTTTTGAGGTATGTTTACATTCAGAATGAAAACTGGACATTTAAAGTTTATTCTTGCTCAATATTCGAGATATTTTATGTACACACCTAATAAGAACATTGAACTCATTTCCTCCTTATCCTGTGTCCTGGTGCTCTCTGAACTAAGCGGCATCAGGAAGCGGATTTGTTGTGGCGTCCTGTTTTCCACCCTGTAAACGTCTTGTGGTGTCTTATGTATTGTCAGTTTCTTGAAGGATGGTTTTCTTCACCCTTTCGGCTGGCACGCTGTGATATGAGTGAAATAACCTTAAGTATGATGTAAAACCATTGTCATCAGACAATAAACAAAACAAATCTTTCTTATTACATTTTTTCACTGCGTAGCGGTTATGCGCCGTACGTATGAGTTTAAGGTTATTTCACTCATTTGACAGGGTGCCATTCCAATGGATGAATAAAAACACCGCCAAGCAACACTGGCGACTCACAAGACACCACAGCACACTTATAGGAAGATAAACAGGACATCACAACTCGACTTCCTGAATCGCCTAGCTCACAGAGCACTAGGCCACAGGTAGCTCCCATGCACCCAGCCACCTGCCGTAGCGGTTTGTGAACAGGTATCTAAACTTATCAACCAATATATTGTTGAACAAGTTGGATTACGTAACACAGAAGCTGTTACGCAGTAAATAAGATAACACACATGTGTGATGACCTACTTTTTAAAATATATTTACCTTTAGATTTATAAAGGGAAACGATGACGATAGGGGGACAATTTATGTTGGCTGTATGCCTATATTTAGATTTATTTTAATCACCTTCAGACTTCAGTAGCGAAGATTGTTTAAATACACCGAAATATACAGTCAACATGAACTGTTCATCATTCTTAGGCGTTGTCACCCTACTCTGTTATGTTAAAATCTTCCTCAAACATATCAGTTTTGGACATTTCTCTTGACACATTTTACTCAATTGCTTCCTAACATTTATTTTTCTTCACTTCTTTGGCCAATTGGGATATTATCAAACTTCTAGTTTTACGTTAACAATCCACTTACAAATAATTAAATAAAAATATGCATTGGCCTCCGATTGAGATAGGTTTAGGTTTAATTTTACATACAAACCTAATTTAGATTTTGCAACCTCATTCAGTTAAATGATTTTCGTCATTGAAAGACTAAATGGGTTTGTCTCATAGATAGCAGAAAACTTCAGTATCTTAAAGTAACATGCCCACTCAAAAGTTCAAAAGTTCTGAGCACTACCTGAGTTTAAATTTTTTAACGACTTAAGCTTTTAGAAAAGTTCTCTTAAACTTACTTTTTATCAAAAACATTTTGTTAACGTTAAAAGCCCGTTTTAAAAAATGTCATACTATGAATGACGAACTTGTTTTGAAATTTGTTTGCATTTTGATTTAAAAACGGAATTTTAGAATGTTTTAAATCTGTTTTGTATTCAATAGTCGGGGAGTTTCAACCAACCTTATCAAACTATTTTTGCAAAATCCCTTTTTTTTTAAACAGCAAGACACATATTCCTTATGTGGTTATCATTTCTTTTAGTTATCACCCGTGTTGCCAAACTGTCTGCATCGCTGAATCTTTTTTAGCAGGATATAAAAATCCTATATACAAGACCTTATTAAACTATTTGGATGACGTCATAGTACATATCATTATATAATTAAATAAACATGTGTGCCGGTCTGGTCTTGGGATATGGTGTGGCCTATATTTAAATATACTGACCTAGATTTGAAGTTAAATTAGTCTATGTGCTGACGTCAGAAAACGTTTGTGGACGATATATCAAATTATGTCACCAGATATTCCCCTGGCTTGCGTGACGTAGGCGATTTAATTGCGTATTGGACTGATACATTCATTTATCCGGCTGTTATAGATTCGAGCCTTTTCTCGACCCGACGGAATATTGAACAATTTTCTATGATTACTGAGATCCCGAGTTGGTTTTTACTTAGGTGTCTTCCCAGTTCCCGCCATAGAGGTAGAAGGATATTTACAGGAACATTTCCGAAGGCTGCGGAGATCGCGGGCTTTCATTCATACACCCGCTACGCAAAGTCGTCATATAAGTGAAATAGCTTTGAGTACCACGAAAACAAAAGTCAAATAAATAAATAAATAAAAAAGAACGACGTAAAACACCAATCAATTCAAAAATATGTAAAAATCAGAGGCGCATTGGATTTGTCTATTTATATGATCGTTTTGTTAATGTTGAGCTCAAGAGTATTATACGTATATACCCAATTCCCTTTAATAATAATAATAATTTTTGTTTACAGAGGGTTGAAAAGCTCAGTCAACAAGACTTGATCTTCCCTGAGGCCCTCCTTACAATCAACACACGTACTCACACATACATGTTCATACAAGATAATATACACATAAAATACTATACATATATTTGTATAACGAGTAATCACACTGGCATTTACATGTACATGATTATAAATACAGCAAAGATACAAGAGTAATTATAGTTCTAAACAGAAGGGGGAAAATACATGCAAATAAACATACAAACAACATGGCTAACAGAAGATTGAAAGATATTAACGTTAATTAATGTTAGAACTAGATAATAATTGTAAAAAAAAAACGTTCGTCAATCAGTGAGAATTAGTCTTTTGTAGGTGTTGGTAAAGGTTTTTACAGAAGTAGCATATTTGATTTTGGAAGAGAGTTTATTCCAATGTCTGTGGATGATGGGAACCCGTAAAGAACCATTGAAAAAGCACCCAGCGATCTCCGCAGCCACCGACATATCAGCGCTACGCCTTGATTGCGACGTTTAACACCAATCAAATTAATACATTATTAAATCGACCTGGGTTAAACCATATGAAGGAACAACTCCAGCATGGCTCATTGCTCATGACATGTGGACATCGCTGTCGTAAACCGAAGCCATGTGAAGTGTTCCACAAATAGGACATAAAACCGCATACCGTTTTGGCTGGAACAGTTGACCTATATTTTACACCGTATTAAAGCAAAATTCCTTCAAATCAGCTTGCTATAAACTTTAGAGAAGGGATAAGTATGGTGGCTGATTTGAATATTTTCTAAGACCTAAATATTTAGTTATATCGGAGATCTTATGATGCGCTGGCAGAAATCAGCCACCATAGATAATTATGTGGTTATCCATCGTTATAACGAAGAAAAGTTTATAATTTTTCGCCAAACTTTAAACCCTAATGTATTATATTAATGTTTTAAAACGAACAAAGGAATTTGCAAATTTCAAAAATCAAGCTGGGCTCAGGGTTTGATCAAGTTAACTCTGTGTAATTCTAAGTTTGAAAGTTTCAAAGTAAACTTTATTTTCAAAGTTCCACTTACGCGAAACTTAACCCATAATGGAGAATGTAAGATTACTATTAAATAATAAGACGAAACTTTATGGATTTCAACTTCTTCAACAATGAAGGAGTTGGAATCCATAAAGTTTCGTCTTGTTGTTTATCAGTACATCAACTTCTAAATGCCCATAAAGCATGATTATTGTTATACCTGACGTTTAATACATAATTTTGTAATATTACTTTTGCCTGACTCTGCATTGAGGGTCGTGAGTTCGATTTTCGCAAGGATGTCAGTCTGCAAAATGTCCACAAGTAAAATCTGTTCAGTATTAGAGAGTTTGTAAAAAAATTAAAATACTGTAAGTAGAAAAGCTTAAAGGGCGATATATGAATTCAGACCGTTTGCCAAGCTAACCTTTGCAAAAACATAGTAATTGAACTTTGTGTTTTTTCTGTCTTTTGAATTTTGTGTTGATAATGTTATTAGGTGACCTCCTGGAGCTTCCTTAAGTTATTCTCGACTTTCCTTGTGTTGAAAGAAATCTGTCCTTTGTGACTAGGGGGTATAGGCACTTTAATAAATACAGGGGGACTTGCATACACACTGAAAACCTATCCTTTGTCAACATGCATCGCTGAATACACCAGACTGGGGTCGCTTGTCAAATATGTCCTACAGCAAACAGGCTTTGTTAAAGATATATTCACTTTCTTGTCGACTCAATGCGTAGAATTAATTAGATTTAAATTTAGAAATGAAACTTGAAACGCTTATAAATATATATATATACGGTGTCCTTTGCTTTTCCCGGGTGTTATCTAAGCTAAGCGGCATCATGAAGCCTGTAGTTCTCTATTTTAGAATGGCGTGAAGCTTTGAGCGATGAGCTTACAAGCGGCAATTATATAAGAAACTGAAGATACATTGCTTTTTAATCCACCTTGCACATAATTTCTACGATTTTTTGTCTTTTTTAAATAATTTTTTCATAGTTGACAATATATCGATCTCTAACATATCTCTGAAACCACCACGTCGTTTTCATTTTAAAAAAACCGCCCGAACTTCTTCGAGTTTGGTTCGGTGGTTTCCGTGTGACGTAAGTTGGGTCGGTAACGTACACGCGCCATTTTGACATGCTGAAGTGAGAGAAAAAAGGGCTATATTAATCCCAACTTACGTCACAGAAGACGGCGACTTCAACTTAAATTAATTCCCTGTCGTGTCAACGGCATCTAAAAAAATCACAAAAATGTTTCCCTCTTGCGGAATCTGAAAGATGATTTATTATTTTTTTCATTGAGATGCGGCCTTAATTCAGGTAAACCTATGGCTTTGTATATCCAGGTACTGTCATGGATGATACAGGTGTTACGCTTCCATTGTTATAATAATAGCTGCACAGTAGAAACTTAACAACCAGTAATAAAATGTGATAAATAAGAAGCCCTAGATACAATGATATGTAAAGGAAATTCTATCTGACCTCCGAATTTAAAGGTATCTTTTTGAATGGCTTTATATCGAATTTCTTGTAAATATCCAGTGAACCTTTTTTTATAGGCTATTGTGTTTCACGTAACACATGTTGTGTTTTATATAACACCTGTGTTATAATTGAAACAGGTTAATTCTTAGCAGGGGTGGTTATGTGGGGGCTTCCAGTGCCCTTGTACTTTCTGAGCTAGGGGACATCATCGGGATGCCAATTTGTTGCGGTATCCTGTTTTACGTCACGTAAATGTAAAGTAGAATTCTCTGTTGGCAGCGTCGTTTAGGGTAGTCTCCTATCCACCGATTGGGCTGGCGCCCAATTATTTATTTATAGGGCATGAGCCTCAGCCAATAAGCTACGAGAGCTTCTCCTTAACATATAATATAACAATGATACAAAGGATTACGGTAGCTTCAAAGAAAATAATTACATGTATACACTAAAAAATACTAAATATTTGATATTTAACTTGGCTTTACGAATCGTTTACTGTCACGTATATAGTTATGAACAGCTTGAAATAGTAAGATGTTGTCCCGCAGATGTAAATCAGCAGATCCGTCGAGTAACACTTGGCATAGATATGCTGGAAAAGTATTAACTAATATAGAAAAATGGAAGCCAGGGCATAAAATATGCGAAGCCTTTACCAACATACTACGTTGTTGGTCAGCAAATGCTGGACAATTTAACAAAAAGTGTTTACAATTTTCATATTTGTAACCACAGTTGTCACACATTTGTGTGTTTAATATGTTGAACTGAAATAGATCAGCATGAAGCGCGCTCAGTCCCATTCGCATACGACATTGTAAGATTGATTCATATGAATGAAATTGATTATAGAGGATAGATAAGGTAGTTTTTGTAATTAGTTGTAGATAAAGTTTTAACTTTTGGAAAGGCAATTGTCTCTGATCTAATGTCAGTTCATTCCAGTCTTTGGTGGTTCTTGAAAAATATGATAAACTAAATATTGAGGTTCTACACCTGAAGGGTATATAGTTTTCACCGTGTCTCAAGTTGTGTCTAGAATCTGGGGTTTCTGAAAATTTAGACGGAATCTATTTTTGCAGATAGGGAGGAGAAAGGTCGTTGACAATGTAATAGTAAGATTCTATGTGTTTTCCTTCTTTGGCTTAATTTTTCCCATTTCAGATCATCCAGTAGTTTAACATAGCTAGTGCGCCTAAGCCCGCCAGTACGTGGTAGAGCAGCCCTTCTCTGCACTGATTCAAGCCTTGATTCAAGCCTTGATTCAAGTCTGATCAGGTGTTTGCTTAAGTTTATATATTGTTTAAATTCATGTCACGATATTTTGCCTTAAATTAAATAATAGTGTTTGCTTAAGTTATTTGAGGATATACCGGCTTTATAAATGGCCGTGTGCTTGGTTATTAAGTATTTCAGCTGAAGACATAATGGGGTCACTTCCGGATCTAAAATTCATAACTACTTTAGCAGGGTTTCATCGTTAAATAAAATGTGGACTTTTGCCTAGGTTTAGGCTAATCTTTGACTCTATTTGACTTGACTTTATTTCACAAAGTATTTACCCAAGCTTTGAAATTTCAAACGGACCGCACCGTGCCTCTGTTCGTTGAGCGTTGGGCTGCTGAGATCCATTCGTTGCAGTCGGTGTGGGTTCGAATCGACCAGTCGACTTGTCGAAGTGTACTAGGAAAGTTTTGATGCGAAGATCTCGAGTATTTTTCTTTACGAGGCTTCTTCGCGAGTTTCCACCATACACCGGCTACGCAAGGTCCTCATATAAATGAAATACCCTTGAGTACTCTTATGAATAATAAACAATTGGAAGTAAATCTGCCTGTGTTCACGTCACTTTGGTCAATTTGTAGGTGAATTAGTATAAAATGGGATTTTGTGTGCAACAAGATCGGGAAATGTTTGGTAAATTTTATGTAGTTTGAATACTTGAAATGTGGACGTTGTATAACGTGAGGAAAATATAGGAAAATATGCATATACTCAGAATCACTTGCTGTTTTAGATTTTGTTCCCTTTAAGTCTGGCATAGCATTGATCAATTAACCAATGGTGTATTTATGGTGTGTATCCACGTGTACCGGATTGTCAATTTGTGCTCGGACCTCCCTTTGTATTACGTAAGGCGGGTAATTGAAAGAGTATGGACGACCACACAGGAGTTAATAGACCAACCAATAGTGGACAAGCAAGCTTTGGAGTCCAGGTAGATTTTGTAAAAGGAAGTACGTTCAATTTTTTTTTTTTTTTTTGCTTGGGGCGATTCGCCGTTCGATTATTTCACTCACATAACGGCGTTAACGACCCTCAACGACGCTGAAAACAAACTTGACAACACATGACTTTCACAGGATGCAAACTGGACACCACAACCAACCATAACCCTGTAATAAGATAAGAATGAGGATTTGGGGTTGTCTGCGGTTTAGGATTAGTTGTAATGCGACAATCGGAAGTGCTCTCATGGACTCCACACATCACACCGGAAGTGATACTTTCATCGCCATTTTCGCCGAAACGTTTTCACAGCCTAGGAAAACTGTCAATGCAGACAGTTTCCAAAGTTGACATTTGTTTTACCTACGGAACATCAAATGTACTCCTAAGCTACACTTTGTGCATCTAAATCCATATGAAATTCGCTCAGTTCCCCCATGTTTGCTTATGTGTTTATTGTGCAAATTGTAAGATTTTTAGGCATATTCATACACGTCTCACGGCCGTGTGTAGTGATGACACCACGGTAACGGAAATCACGCGAGGTTTAGGCGATTGGTATCATGGTACAATCCTCATCCGAGTCACCAGACTTCACGTGACATAACAAGCTATACTAGTTCACTTATTTACCTACTATAATTCGTCTTCAGTGTGAAGACGGCGAGCCATTCTCCCTTAGTTGTAGCTTTTGTCAAACTTAAATAGACCCGTGTTGTTGTGGAGAATGAAATGCTGAGGAATATCAGCATTAGATTAATGACAAGCCATCTTTGTTGTTCTTGGACTGTTTCCAAAACAAGGCAATGGAAAATGAATCGCGTAAATTTTACAACCAACGGATTTAAAATTAAACAGTGAAAAATGAAAACCAATTGTCGCAAGACGGATCGATTTAATTTGATGCCATGAAGTTAAAGCCATGAACAAAACATATCAAATCGCGGGTTTATACCCCCATATCAGCTGCGATAATTTTTATGGGCACGAAAAGTTGGCCAGTTGTAGCAACCGTTAATGTTATAAAAATCCGCTAATGTAATAACTTTTTGACCTCGACTTTTTTCATTTTTTTTTTGCAACGGAAGGAAGACTGATGTAATATTCTCTATTTTAGAATGATTAAATGTAAAACTTGGATGAACAAGCTAAATATTAAAGGACTTTCACCGTTGACATGAAATTTCTGTTTTTTGTTAATTGTAAACTTTCACTTAATCTACAAAGCTGTATCGGTGGAGTGAATAGCCTAGACAAATTTTGGTAACGTGTACTATGGATAGAAAGCCTGCTTTTTATCTGATTAGAAAACACTTTAAAAGGTATTGTAAGGCTTACCAATTGTCTTTCAAAGTGATATAATAAGTTGTCGATCTTACACTTTAGACTAGATAATGTTAAGGTTATAGCGCACTGATTAAACTAATATATACCGCCATTTCACATGTTGATCACATTCTCTGGATATAGGTGTCGACTAATCATACATTTTCTCTTCCTTTTACAACAAGCATGTTTCTTGTAATATTTTTTATATAAAATTTATTAATAGCTATACGCTATAAGTGCAGGGCTTATATCGCGAACATTTTCATCACATACAAATAGAGATAAGTAATGTTTTACAGAGTAAACATACATTGTATAACTAGTTGTATTATGAAATAATTTTTGTGTCGTTTTTTAGTAGAACATCGGATTGCTGAGTGGTTTAGGTGGCCGGCATTTACTGCTGGCGACTCAGTGCCTGACTCTGAGGGTCGTGGGTTCGATTCCCGCAAGGGTTTCACCCTGCACAATTTTCTGAACTAGAATCTGTTCAGTATCAGAGTGTTATCCCCAAAAAACGAAAATAGGTTTATTATGTACACACTTAAGAGAAAAAATGAAATGTTTATTTAACTCTGCTGATTAGTGTTTACTTACAGACGTATTACTTTATACAAAAAGTGAAGAAAGCATAGAGTGAAAAAATAGGCTAAAGCATCAGTGGCATATGCCTTTCGATCGCGATAAGTTGGCAATAGTTAATAGTTCAGAAAAAACTTACTAGTGTGATTTATTTTACTGGTGTTATGACCAAAATTGTTTTATCTATTTATTAGGTAAGCTTTTAACTTCATACTCGAGGGTATTTCACTTATATGGCGACATTGCGTCAGTTCTTCCAATGACTATGCATATATTTTGCATTACTGTTAATTCTTTAAAATGTGTTTTGTACCCCAAATTTGTTTAGATTTTGTTAAATTTGTCTCTGAGTGGGTACGTCATTGGTTCGAGGCCCTGCATTTTGTTCTAGGCTAGTTTATGTTAAAACCAAAGAGAAAATAAAGAAATTCCCGTGTTGGTATGTTTCAAGCTTTCATCATCATGCTGTCATACTTAGCACTGGAGGAACGTTACCTGTCCATCGGAGCTCAGACTTGAAAGGACTTCATGCTTTTTCGGGTTTTGTCATTATCGCGGTTAACTGTTAGAAATAACCGCGGTCTTACAAAAATGAATACCCGCCAGCACTACGTTAAGCAGCAATCAATCAATCGATCCATCGATCTGTGCAAATTTCGTTACTGTTGGTTATCCGCAGTGCATTACTCTAACGGTCGTCGGCTCGACTCCTGTATGTAAAGGTCTAGTCCAGGTAAAATTTTTGAACTTTTTCTGTAACTAAATATATCTAAAGGAATGCTGGCCAGGAAATTACGAAATATTTTATGAAATATTATTGTTGTCAAATTTACTGTTCGCGCTTCTGAGGAATTTATCCGTGGGTGGGTTCGATTCTTAATTGTTCAACAAATTTGTTGATTAACTTATATAGGCCTTTGTGCTTTCCAAGAGAATTTCTCTCAAAAATAGCTAAACTATGTTGCCCTTTATATGCCGTTCCAGAATTTGCTCAATCAGTAAGACGAGGACGTAGTTAACGAAGACCACCTTCGCGGCAGCGTGCCAGCGTTTGTTGACAAAACGTCTTAAGTTTCTAACTAGGTCAACTACCGCGGGTCGCATTTCTGCAATTACCGCAGTAATTGTGCGTTTTGCGACTTTAACTGAGCGATTTACGCGAGCTTTCGCGTTGTGTTACAAGCCAAGTTAAACACAGGCCCAATAGTAATGACGTGCGTACAACAAAAGCCGCTGCTCGCTATCTACCATTACAAATGCCCTGTAAATAAAGACTGTTAGATAAACAGAACATCTTTTGATCAAATGAGACGACTTCTAGGCAACCCAAAGCAAATTCTTCGATTCAGAATTTATTTCTACCAGTAAGAGGTTCTTAAAATAGTATTGAAGGAATTTAATAAATAATGATTAAATAACTTAATAATTTATGAGTTATGAGTTTTGCGTATTGTCGAACATTAATTTCATATATTCTGGTTCTTTGGCATGCCTGCCTAATAGTGTAGGTTTTAGACAAATAACAACTCAACGACTTAACAAATGAACGAAATATATTTAACAAAAACAACATAAACAGGTTTTAAACATATCGCCCACTGGGGAGCCATCGAATGTTCTGCGCACATCGTCTCGGACGTGATACGATCATCGCCATTTTGGCCGGAACTTTTTCACAGCCTGTGGGTCAAACTGCCAATGCAGACAGATTCCACAGTTTCCATTCATTTTACATTCAGAACATAATTTACTCCTAAACTAAATATTGTGCATCTAAAGCCATATTAAATTCGTTCGATTACCATATATTTTCTTACGTGTTCAGTATCCATACGGCTAACAAAATGTACCATTTTGATACATATTCATACACCTATCACGGCCGAGATAAGTGATGACAGCCAAATAACGAGAAATCACGCGAGGTTTTGCGATTGACTATAGTCGCCAGCTCCTCGCCACATTATTACTTTTTAATGGGCAAGAGCTCTAATACAGACAGTTACATCATTCCGACTATTGGCAAATCTGCCTATAATAGCAATATGTTTCAAGCCTGTAAGCTGTCATACTTTAAGGAACATCGCCATTCCAACAGAGCTAACACATTTTCAATTTGTTTCGGTTGTATTGCTGTCGCTTTTTTATGTACACCGCCATCATATAAGCGGAATACCCTTGAGCAATGTGTAAACACCAACCAACCAATCAATCAATCAATCAATCAATCAATCAATCAATCAATCACACATTCAGCTAGGAAGGCATTTTATAATTGATCCTACATTGTAAAAAATGTGTTTCATTATAAACATATTTTGTCCCCACTTTAAAAACACTATTATTCTAATAAAACGCTTTACTGTCCCAATAGAAACACTCTTGTACAATTAAAACTTCAGTGCTTTAAAGCAGACACTTCATAAACATATTTGATCCATACTATCACGGTACTAAACACCCACATTTAAGTGTCGCATTTAAACACGGTAATGCTTTTAAATAAAACACTGCAGCGTTTTGATGATAGCGCTATACTGGTTTTACAAAAAATCTATTGACACACGTTTATGAAATGTTCTGTATTAAAGCACTGAAGTGTTTAGTCCACAAAAAATGTTTCTATTGAGACAGAAAATACAAAGTAAAGTTTAAAGTAAGAGTCTTTATAAACTTATAGGAATGGGTGTGGCATGTAGGATACGTTTTTAACCCGTTAGATAATAGTAACAGCACCATGCAATCGAAGTAATAAAGTATCAGATGCAAACGAAAAGATAACCAGTGTACAGATGAATGACAATAGTTCGTTTGTTATGATCGATGTTGAACTTCGTATTCAATGCGCGAAGTTTTCAGCAATATCTAAAGGACATGTAGTTTCCACTCTCTATCTAAAGGAGCTAAATTTCCACTCCTTATCTGAAGGATGTGAAATTTCCACTCCCTATCGAAATGATATGAAGTTTCCACATACTATCTAATGGATATGAAGTTTTCCCACTATCTAGGTGATATGAAATATCCACTCACTATCTAAAGGACATTAAGTTCCCACCCACAGCATATGTGGAGAGAGGATGTTAGTCGAACTTGTGATTTACTCTGAACCCGGATGTATTGTAGCCCATTTTTCAACGGAATGAGCTACGGCAAGGCTCTACTTGGGAAGGAGGTCGATTCAGAGAAGCTTAAAAAAAACAAACATATGCTTTCGTGTGGCCTTACCGAGCGCATGGAGGTATCTTTTAAGTTTGCTAGAATTCCATGAGGTAATTTGTTTAAGTGTCTCAGGTCAACTTGTGTCAAACGCTTGTCCCATTTCTGACACACTTCACGTAGCTATGATTTTACGACGGAGATTTCCAAACCTAAGCTTCTGTGTATATCCACAGACGCTTGTATCTAGAGAATAAACGCCGAAAGAGAATAATCGCTGAAACTAATTACACTAGCCCTCTTCTGTATGTATAAGAGGGGAAGATAGGAAAGACGATTTCGGCAAATCGATAAATAAAACAACCTGCACCAATGTTACCACGTACCTGGGGTGATTTAGGGCTCCTCTTTTCAAATCCGT
>JAVFBZ010198226.1:0-13974 GCA_032466195.1 Katharina tunicata | reverse complement strand
AGATAAATATGTGGCGAATATGTAACACACATAGATATTAGGTATGGGCGATAATAAGCACAACCTGAAAAATGTATATACATATATATTTTATGTAGAGAAATAAAATGTAGCTTGCCTCCACATGGATTCGAACTCCGGTCTCTGGCTAGCGTTAGAGACGGAGAGAAAATAAGTATGCGACGTTCAATTCGACTGAAATCGAAACTCTCTGGCCCAGTGTGGAAGGAACCATTTTCTCGACGTCTCTTTATACTTTGTATTAATTGCAGTGTTTATTGTAAGAGACAGATTTCACTCGGTTGAAAAAGTACCCGGATGTTAGTTCCCACCCCTTTCTGTCCAATCCCGCATTGGTAATTTAACTGCGGATAAAACTGGTGCAAAGGTGACCGAGTTTAATAGGCCCAAAATAAAAGCATCGCGTTAAAGAATGCGGTAAAGCTTGACATAAATTTGCTTTCGTACGCAGAGATAAAACTTTTAAATCTTTGGTGCATAACGTAACGCATGGCTACCCTGGCTGGTCAGGCTGTGAGTATCTGGGTGGACAGAGCCGTGCCCTGATATCTGGTCGCCTCTTGATGGAGGGTCCAACCTCAGTAGTCAGCCCCTCCCCCATAATCTGCTCTATAACTAACTATAGCTCATACATACTAAATGTTTTAAACAAGCAAATAGTGTATAAATTTGAAGCCACGGCGCTCGAATGCTCATTGAACAATTGACATACTCTATTCCGGACCAATGAGAGCACTACAACACCTTACTGAGTGAGGCATGATTGGTTCGCTTAAAATAAATATCGCGAAAGACAAATAACTTTTACTGTTTATAAAGACAAACATAAAAATGTGTTAGATTTAATGTCTGAACTTCTATAATGCCTGTTAAACAAGTTATAAAGACAAACCGCACAAGTAATTGGGTTCTTTGTCCAAGTAAAGTCTTCGATCGTGTACAGTGGCTAAAACGTATTTTCATTTTATCCCTTAAGGTCTCCAAATAAACGAGCAAATTCAATGAATATTCGAAGTTGTGGTCTATGCTGGAGAGAGTGCTGAATATTATTTACCTAATGAGAAAGTGATGCGCTCTCTCCACTATTTCTAGTATTACTGTATAGCAGCTCTACCCTGCCTAGCTTAACACTACCGACTTTTGGGATAAACATAAATTAATCCATATATTATATGTATATGTATATGTATTTTTTATAAATGTAAGAAAGAAAAGTTAGGGTATATATTCAGATAACTGGTGGGTTTTTTTGCAAACTTATAACAAATTTAAATTATTTCCATTGAAGGGTATGCATATCCGGTTAAATTTTAACTTTCAAAAGAAAACAAAGTTAAAATGACGTGAGTCTGTTAATAGATCCTACACAGCACTTTGGTGCTTCTCTCATGGACGATTTTTGTTTCCTTTATCAAATATGAAATCAAACAGTAAATATTAATTTGCATTGCTACAAAAGAGATAGACGCTTATAAACAATATTTACGATGTCCACCATAGAGTTAGTGACTTAATAAGTTCTTGAAAGGTTTTGAAGCAAACTACTTTTTAGATCTTGCTTGACACATTTTGTTTTCTATACTAATTTAATTTCTTCGTTTTTTCATGTTCCGAGAACATTTGTCTGAATTGTCTATAAATGTGCATGTGGCGAGTATATTTAATGTCACTGATTTCTAAAAATATAATGTAACTAAATATAAGCTGTCTATTATAGCAGTTTAAAAAGGGAAAAAATGTATTCATTTATATTCTTATAAGTCCTATAAACAATTTTGTGAAAATTTAATATATAATTTTACGTCCGTTCACAATCCACACGTAATTATAATTTAAATAATAGTTAAGAATAAATGGAAACATAAATGAGAAAAAGTTCTAAGAGATAAAACGAAAACTGAACTGCAGCAATTAAATATGTGTTTGTTAACATTTAAATTGATCGAATCAGCGTTCTTCGATACTCTTGTTGAAAGTTTAATTTAACTGTGATTTTCAAAACTAAAAAAATTGTTTTATTTTGAATTCAAATTTCTTGGTGTGACAAAACGTCACTATTTATTGCTGAAATAGATTTAGGAAATGTGGATACGGTGTATGGTAATGGCGACTAATTTTTATTGACCTATAAACTGGAGCATCATCCGGGTACATTTCTTTGTTCGAAGCCGTGGACAACGGTCAGAGCCCGATAACATTAAATCTTCATCCATCCAACATAATGTCTTGGCGTAGGTCCAAGAAGCTCATTTGCATTGGAAGGTAGGGTGTGGGATAGCAGCGGATAATTGGTTCTCCGGCCAAGAGGCGGTCAGTCAGTTATCATTGTGTCCGCCATCTAACTGTCCACTAGCTCCTCTCGTCAGAACTGGACATGGCGCTGATCGATCATCCACCTTTAACTATTGATAGACACAGAGTGGCCTGTAGGCAGCCAAGTCACGCCATAAGTCATGTGCTCCCATACATTACTATGACACTACAGCCATTCAACCACTGAGGTTTTATACAGCTTAAAGCATTTAGGATTATCAAAAACTTATTTAAATTTGAAAGAAAACCCGTTTTGTTTTGTTCCTCATAAACGATTCTTTAAACAAATTTTAAAATGGTTTAAATGAAGTATGATCAATTTAATAAACAAAAGTTCAATCTTTATTATAATTTCATGAACGGTAGAGATAAGCAGGCTTTCAAAACCACTTAGAAAATGAAAATATTTATGATAATATTTTTGTTCTATTCGATATGTATCCTTTCCAATACAACATATGGATTCACATAAACGCAAAAATAGATCTTTTTAAATGTATTTATATTTTCTATATTTTAATTTGTTAATAATTCTTTTAACTGTGTTAAATTTGTAGGGTTCTGGAATATAACATTTAGTTTAGTTTTCATTCAATTTTACACAACTTTTTGAAATGTTCAACAAACTAAAAATTCCCTTTTCTTTTATTTTGAAAGTAAATATGTTATAGTCGCATGTATAACCTATTGTCCACAATCAATTTGATATTGCTGTGCTAATTAGAGGAAAACGAATTTCATAAGTCTATAATTTCTTCACGTTTCGTATGTTTCGCCTTATTATTGCAGAATTAAACATAATTATTGTGACAAATATTGGTTTATTTCAAAGTGTTTAAACTTTTTAACTTTAATTTATACGTTTAGTTTAGAGAAGAAATGTATTTATTGGGTAAAAAATTGCCCGAATTGGCCAGAATAATTTGATGGAAAACAAAGGCTAAAACTATTCACTAAAACAGATTTCTTTATGTATTGTCTTTCTCTTGTATTCTCCAAGAGTTTGAAAGGTAGCTATTCTATTGTGACTAGGGCACCAAAGAAACGCTTTTGCCATAGTTGTAATTTTAGTCATTCTTAATATAGCCACAGCAGGCAGCGAGGAATGTAAAGTGGAGTGGCCTGCCGCTGGACAATGACTGACCAGTTGGTAGTTTCTTGATTACTGACCACTTTCTCAGCTCAACGCTCACACCCCATACTGTACAGCCTCTTCAACTGGGCGGCCAGCAACGCTAAACATTATCACAACCCGTTACTATAGTTACTGAGGCCAGTAATTTATTCTCGGGTTGTGGTTCTGGCCGGATAGCTGTGACCCCGGGTCACTGGCCGGATTGTTAGCCAAGTGAATTTACCAGTGGTCAAAGTCACAATGGCCACCCAAGCTCGGTTATTTCACAAACGTCCTACTTGGAGCATACCTTATAGGACCCTGGGGAAAGGTTTTTGATACATGTTTGATCCCTTGTTCGTGCAGAGTTTTGTAGATTACAATACACCCGAGTTTCCAAAGAGCACTTGTGAGTCCGGTACACGACCAGCCCACCACCCTACACCATACTGACGGCCGCACTAGTGTTAATTGTGAGAAGGGGTTATTCTCAAGGCGCACATTTGGTCAGCAGAGCCTGTATTATCACAGAGCACAATGTAAACCAAAACCGATTAGGTCTAAATAATATTATTTTAATTTCACTCATACATCAAATATTCTCTGCCTATTGGAAGCCTGAATTTTTTTTACATAAGTTGAAAATCAATTATATGTGAATATCTTTTGATCTTCGAAGTCTAATAAAATATATTCTACTGCTATAAGCACTTTTATCCTACCCCTCCCCAAAATAGTAATATTTAAACGTTTAGCAGAATATTTAATAATTTATCTGAATAACTTTTTCATTTTTAAAGGATTTAAAGGAATTCAAGTAACTAAACTGCAACTATTTTCGATTACATATTCCGAAGTCTTCTTCTATTTATCCGAATTGTTTTTAAATTTCGCAATAATAACATGCATTTACATTACATTTTAAAATTTCCTATCAATATATAACTTCTTTATGATGAAAGGTCTTTATTATGAAATTTATTTTTGTTATAGCTGTGATCCATTGAAATATCCAGAAATACTTATGTTGTCGATTTTGAATTGTCTTTGATATATTTTCCTAAACATTTGTCGAATAAGTAATTTTGAACAAAAACATAAGGAAATATTTACGTTTTTTATATATAAATAATTTAATTATTGATATTGATATTGACTATTAATAAATATCCAGAAATAAGTCACCCATTTCCATTTCCACTGATGTCATATATCTTCGTTTTCTATTATATGTTTTTTGGCACCCATACATATGTTCGACAATGTCCGTGTTAAAAAGAAAACTTTTGCGAGTAAGTTCAATTTGATGGCTTCAGCCTTTCATAGTTTCTTGACATCTTGTTAAATGCTTTTCTAAAACGTCTGAAATGTCTTGTAAAAAAGTACGGTTTAAAAATTAAAATCACTGTATAAGCCATTTTTTCAAGGTGTAAGTAAATAATATATAAACATATATTGTATATGTGTATACCGTGGGCCTCTGTGGCTCAGTCGGTTAGAGAGCTGGCCTTGCTAGCCAGAGACCAAAGTTCGAATCCCGGTGGAGGCCGGCAAATTTTCTTTCTCTACATTTATACAAAAATATATATGTATACTGTTATCCATAGAAATAAAATTTTTGTCCGCAAATCGTCTAAGGTGTGTTCATTCTATTCCCAGTAATACTGAACAGAATACGATTTATCATAATAAGTCTCTCCGGGAGGAAGTGTAGGATCTATTTCAACCGATTTTCCTACAGTCCAATGCCATATAAAGTCATATTTTTGTAAATAATAGATAGAGTTATAGGTAGCGGCAGTATATCGACTGAAACAGTATCCCTTGTTGTCTTAGGTTTTGTTTGGAGTTGTTGTTTTCTATACCTATTCACTGGATCAATATACGACCTCTGTGTAACCTGGAAAGGTGTATCGTCTTTCTCATGCTAAACATTTCTAACCGGAAATCCAGTTACGCCTATTTTTTCCTGTAATATCCATACTATTTTTTTAAAGCATGTTTTTCTACCATAAAAATACAAAAGTCAGGGACTAGTTCGCTATTTTTTCGAGAGGAAAAGAGAGTGGGATAACCACAATTTAACAATATGCATATATCTGTTAAATGAGGTAGTCCAGATCATACACACTAAACAGGTAACCTAGATGCTATCACTGTACCATTTATTTACCTTTCGAGCACAATATGTCACATTACAGCTCATTTGTAAGTGTACCTTAGACTAATTTGTTTCCCAGAGACACGTTTCTCGTCGATGCACATACATCTGCGCCTGCTCTACCAAACCGTTAATTGAACCAGAAAAATGTTTCATCGACGATTCAATTATAATCTCTATTTGAATTTGAAACATATCAATAAGTAAATCATTTACTGTCTAATTAGATTAGCATTTGATCAATTGAGTTTATAGCCTATTTGCTTTGTATAGGCATTTAAAGAAGTCTGACTGCCTGCTTTTAATTCTTATTCAGGTTTGCTTTTGTTTTCCGAACCTATCATCAATCCAGGAAACCCGACACAAGAGTCAATAATATTAAGTATAACATGTCTTTTGTGGACTAATACTATTAACCGAGTACCTATATCTTGTAATCATTAAGATTAAGGACAATACTTCAAATATTATTTATGTAACATTTTTTACTTATTTAATAAGCATAGGTATAAAGAAAACCGGACTATTTATAGGCAAAATTTAAACCTTAAAGTGTATTTATTCGTAAGATTTGTGGAACTCCCCGATGTGATCGCTGCTCCAGACAGCTAAAAAGAACAACTGAACGCTGAAACGGTGACGTAATGTCTGTCTATCAGAAATAGCATCCCTTCGTCGCTGTCTGAAAGCTGTTGTGTCATTGCCATATATATAAGTATCCACAACTGCAGTCACTAACTAAGGCATAACAGTCTAGAAATATAATATGATTAATTGACACAGCTATGACGTCCATTTAAAGAAGCACCGGATACAGCTTGGAGACCATGTAGATTTAGCATTCAGCCATCACACACAAACCTTGGTTACGCCGAGTAGGCGTCATTCGATACTTTTTTGGGACTAATAAATGGCGTCAGATGTTCTGACATCAAATAGATAATATTGCCGTTCATTGTAAGAAAGTATATGGAAGATCATGTTAGATCAACTAACGTATGCGTTATTTAGATACATGCAATGAATGAATAACCACACTATATTTGTATGGCCACATACCAAATAATTCTGCCCACAACTTCACATTACATTTTTCAGAACTAAACCTAAAATTATTATTTCGTGAGGTCTGCAACCAATATTTTAAGCTGTGTAAACGTCCTCTTTATTACCCCCACCTCCATAGTAAGAGGGAAGGGGAGCATATACGTTTTACTTTTTCCTGTCCGCATGTCCGTCAGTCTGGGAGGTTTGTCCGGGCTGTATCTTGGCTGCTAACAAGCCTTACATTTTGAAACTTACTTAATTCGTTCTGTCCTTAATTAGATAGATGTGCAATGTAGAAATAATTTAACGGAATTAAGCAAACCATCAGCTTTCTGCCTTTTTTGTCCGAGACATGTGTTAACAATTTCACTTATGTCACAATTTAACATATTACCTTGAGATTTCCGCATAAATCATATAAATAAGTTGTGTGGCCATTTTGGGTACATCAAAACATTGTACGTTGACATGATGTGGTATATCAAAACACTGTACGTTCACATGATTGAGTACATCAAAACTCACTAACATCACATGTTTTTAGTACATCAAAACGCAGTACGTTCACATGTATTTTGTTTGCATCCTGCCAAATGTATATAGACTATTAGGGGGGGGGGGGGGGGTTGTTAGCATATTGTCAAGCAGCTTTTGATAACTTTGATCTTGATAGGATAAGCCACAAATAAAGTCGAAGCTGTCATTTACATTTAAGTAATTCTAAGTGTGTACAGGGATATCTTTGTCCATATTACATCACGGCGTTCGACTACCAGGGTTGAAAAGCCATGTAAAGCTTTGTAAGAGAATTTAAATTGGGACTATGAGCGGATGTAAGCTTTTATTTTTCACAAAAGAACCACTTAATCTTATAAAGCAGTTTAATATCAATGCTCTTTCTCTCTTGCAGTCTGTGATACACAAATCGGGCTTTCGGAGTCTGGAAGAAGGAGAGGAAGTAGAGTTTGAATATAATGTGAGTAAGAAAGGCTTGGAAGCTATTTACGTGTGTGGACCGGGAGGGTCAGAGTGCAGAGGAAGTGCCAAGAGACCATTGTCCAGGAAGAAATACAGAAAAATCAGGTAAGCTTCCCGAACCTGTGTGTTTGGAGCGAATTGTGTTGATGTATTGCTGGGACTGATTGTTTGTGTGACAATTGGAAGGACAGGTGTAGGAGTGATCGTGTGCAGGGGCATTTGGTCAGCGTTTTGCTGGAGGTGAGAAAAGTCAGTGGTCACCCGAAGGGTCAATCAGCTCGCCAGATAGCACGACTCGCCGATGGGCTGTCTGCCATCTTGGCTTCTACAGGCTAAGCCCTCCTGACAGATGAGACCCACAGGTTTGGGGGACACGCGACAAACGAACAGCTGACCAATCTCACTATACTCTCCACCGCTTTTAATTACAGATCTAATTACCAAGGCATCAGAGTTATCTGTATGGTGTTGACCCTTGGGTCGGGATTGACAGGTGGGACTGTGTCAACCCCGGGGATCGGGCGGACAGGTGTGGGTTGATGTCGGACCGCTTCAATCATTCAGTTCCCCTCTAACACTTCTGTCATTTCTATCCAAATTTCCATTGTTTGAAATAGTCATTGTCTCCCGGAAAACAAAGTCTTTCGAATAAAAACTGTCCAGCCATTTCGCGGGAAAATGCCAGTTGTCTTCTTAAGCCTGTCCACTCTAATGAAGTATACTCACTACAATGGCGACTTTAATGGGGATTTAAACTAGAAGGCCGCCATCTTGAATGTGCCATCGGGCGTGAAGAAATAGCCTCGAGGTGTAAGCAGAAAGCTGCCCGCATATACATGGGGAATTAAACATTGGATAATCTGAAATGATAGGTTTTTGATACTACACTACTTCCCGTCCCAATACACCCCGTTGATCCATTGATCCCTGTGAAAAAATATGCGCACCTGCTAATTCGAACATAGTGAGATGCCGAAACCGCCATAAGCTGTCTCGATATTGGATACACATAAACGTTTAACATACAATATTTCATTGATCAGACACCATCCTTCATTTCAAATTCTGTTTTATTCATTGTAACAAATGGTTAGGAACCTGAATTGAATGACGTAACATGCAGGTTAAGACGTTACAAACGATACTCACATAGACTGACATACGCTTAGGTTCTCTGGCATTGTGCTGTCAACACGAGCCAGCATCTTTATTGTTCATTGTGGTCTAATGTTTACCTTTTGTTGGTGACAGAAAAGCGAGATATTGATGGATACATCATCGAAACGAATACCATTTCATCAAAACTTAATATTATTTTGAGAAACGGTAGAATTATTATAAGCGAAGTAGGTCAGCATCCCTGGGTTTCTAAACACAAGGGATATAACATACAAATAAAAGGCTTATAGGGGACGAAAAACTAGTGAGGAAGCTCTGGCGCAAAGCCAGTATTCAGCCAATCATGTGACGATGTATTATTGGACGAAACACTAATTTTATCCTGTCATTCTTTACCCGCATGTTCTCAGCCTAACCAATGAAGATAACCGTTTCTGATTTGGGAAACACCACCATAACATGACCTCCTTATGGCGTAATATTTATAGATGTCATTCATTTATGAAAAGACTTAATAGCTGATAAGAAAGCTCAATGCTTAGCAAATCAAAATGCGATACCTAAGGCAAAGCTGTGTTCTTCTTGCAGCATTGCTGATTACATACAATGGTAGGTAAAGACATTGGTGAATGGTCTGTTTCCATAGAGCGCCAGTAATTAGAGTCCCGAAATCGTTTGTTTATGTATAATCAATGCGATACATTATCACCGCCTTTGTAATCTCACTCTCTAACGCTTCAGCTCATTCTGTCATGGTCCGTCTAAAAATTGCATAACCGGCAGCTGACCTTTCATCGGATCGGTCACTGGGTCAAGCCTTGTGTTTGGATGACCACAGTTCAAGGCCGTTACATCAAGATGGCTCCTTCTGATTTGTTATCGCGGCTTACTGAGTATGTAGTACAACAACAACAAAACAAGCCTACGCTGATGTTGATGTGAGCTAAGCCAATAGTAAACAATGTTCGCATATTTACAAAACAGTCTTATAGCATGGCATCGATTAGTGAAGCTAGGAATAGCATGCTACAAAACAGCACCAATAAATACACACTCTGTGTTACTAGCTGGCGAGGTGACCTATTCTGGTACTATTGGCAATTTGATTGATAAAATAACTGCCATACAGGAATTCCCCTGCAATAAAAAAAATATCCCCAGCTATGGCGTTTTAATAGGATAAGTAATGAAATGAGATCAATTCCATTCGTAGGTGAAATGTAGGCTACAAAAATACAGTATCTTCAACCGATTGTTGTTGGTGATGAACCCTTGTAAGTGCAACTGCACGTTTAAGTTGTTAATCGATTATTTGAGATGAGAATCTTAAGCTTTCCCTAGTCCCTCTGTTATATGGCGGCATCTCTAGCTAAGATATAATCTTTCTTTGTTTTCAACTTGTGTCTCATACTATCAGCTTCTGTATATTGAGCAGATAAGTATATCGTTGAAACAGGATAGCATGTAGGTTTATGAGAGGAATCAGTCAACCTTTCTTTAGTGTGTCTTGAAAACGTAACGTACGTTCGATGTTTCTACATCAGTGTTCCAAGGTACTGTCATTGAATCCACTGCTTCTCTTTGAAAGTGTTCAGTTAAGTTTAATTGACAAACAGATGTTTTGCAGAAAATAATCTGGGGTAACATGGTGGTGTTACTTTATCCACCAATATTACACTTGATAAACGAAATTATCGTATTTAATTTCTATGTTTGCTGTTTTTACAAGTATTGCTTTATATTACATTTTAGGTGTTACAATTGTGGGGACTTCGGGAACCACATGGCCGCTAAATGCCCACACGGCCCACTTCCAAAACGTTGTCACAGTTGTAAGTCTACCGATCATCTGATTGCGGATTGCCCGGAGAAGGACAACTCCCGGAGAAGTGGGAGTAACGGTAGTCGGTCCGGTGACCACGGCAATGACAGTAACGGTAATGACAGCTTTTCTGGAATGGGACAAGGTCTTGTTTGACCTCAATATCTCTAGGAACATTACCACAAGCCTATTCCCAGAATGCCGGTCAAAGGAACTTGTGTCTGTCTTGTGATGATGTTGAAAACAGCTAGTCATGTCAATATGAACTCATTTTGGCGTCTATTGCATTTGAAACTGGAACGGAATTCCATACTGTTATCGCAGTGTCGATCAGTCGATTTCGTGCACGTTATGCACGTGAGAGGAAGGTTATGTTAATAGATCATTTAAATGTGAGCGTTTGCAGCGAGTGACCTGAAACGGACGGATGTTACCAATCACATCATGAGAGGTTCTTTTCTGAAAGTTACGCGTCTAGGAATTCTTGACATAAGAAATGGATGTTGTTTGTTTTGCTTACGCAGTGTTTTGTATGTTGTGAGTCTATGAGAGTAGCAGAAGAGGACTTATCAGTATTGGTATAGAATACAAACGGGTACTTTGCGGTGTTACTTCCAAGTGAGCAAGTCAGAATCCTCCTGGAGCATACAGGAGACTGTGTCATCTTATAAGGCTGACATCTGCTTCATGAACACGGGACTATCTTGTTTGTAAGTCTTTTACAGAAGGACATATATAAGAGATGTTTTAGTAACATCTATTGTAAAATTGTTCTACCTCAATTTGAAACCCTCGCGAGGACATTTCCCTACCATACATAACCAAATGCATTTATATCAGCCAAAATCTTGCTAGATTCCAACAGAGAGACCACAAAGGCAATATATCAACCAAAAAATACATCCTGTATTCTATCATCTTTATAGGCGCTCCATTTTTATTCATTCTATGGCTTTTCAGTGATTTGTTTGGCCTCCCCTTCCTCCACGCTTCTTAGTCGCTTTAAATTTTAGATTTTTGTCCTACATTAATGATCATAATTGGGCCTTTTGGGAAAGGTGTGCAAATATCCTGTCCTTGAGACAATACCTCATTTGTACAGAGACAGTAATTACTTTGTAAATAGGAATGACTCTTGAGAGAACTTCCTAGTTGGGCAGCAGCAGTGTGAGATGCCCTCACGGTACGTGTATAACTATACAAGTCTACCTCTACATTCATCGTTATTCCCGTGTTTTCATGTGAAGAGCTCAGTACAGACCCCAACTCAACTGGTTGAGCTCAATAGATTATGTTCATCGTCTTTTAGCCTAGTTTTTCTCAGAGTTTATTTTATGGGTTAGGGTTTACAATTTGTTACCACAGGTGTCCTTAGCCAGTTTATTGTCCTTAGCCAGTTTATTGCCCATCTTAGATGTTTAATGAAAAAAACTGCACGTATCTTGCTATTTTAGGATATCAGCGAAATGAGGCCGAGCTCATATCATTACGTCACTTTATTCGTTTTCAGATTTGTCTATTATGTTGATGCAGCACTAGATCTTTACTTCGGAAGCATTGTTTGGCAGCATGTATTTTACCCTTCACATATTTTTGTTTGCGTAATTGTTGTTTATTATACGTTCCACGTTCGATGTTGCCATATTGATTGTTGGATTGGTCACTCTTTCTACATCGGCAACTTCTCCAATATTTTTGGACGCCATTCAGCCAACGCATGGTGTTTGTCCATTCGGTGTATTTGTGAGCTTGATATCTGTGCGCATGTGCGATTGTAAGAGTGTGTGGTGTTTGTCAAATGTGCTTTTTTAACAACAAAAATGGTGTAGTTAAGTGCAGTAAGTGGAGTAGTAATGCATTTTGTAGGTCCTTCCCATTTCAAAATAAAAAATTGCCTTCAAGGAAGATATGACTATGGTGGAACTTAAACACCCTAAACCTGGTTGTGCCAAACTGCTTGGTTGGCTATAACAGCTCATGGGTTTATGGTGATTTGATAGCCAAAGAGAACCGTCTGGCTGTATTCGACAATAGGTTCCATGGTACGGAGGAGTTGTCAGCTCTCATTGATAAGGCCTCATTTTTGATGATAAAAGCACCGCCGCCATTTTCAAATCAGGTTTTGTTCGGACTTTGAAGTCTTGACATATTTAATGAAAATTATATTGTACAGAAGTATTCCATTTTCTGCTTCCGTTATGTGAAACTGTGATCTGATACCAAAGAAATTGTATACAGAATGGTTGCTCGGGTCGCCTATATCCCAGAGGCCAAATCAGTGAGAATACCAGCTAGAGACAGCATAACATTCGTTAATGATATAACTTGTCTTTTGGCTAGCTTACTTACAAAGCAGTAATTTCTCATATTCGCTTTCTGTTTACCTTGTCGTCTATGACTTTGGCACAAGTTCAAAACACATATTTCTTCTCTAAAAAGTCTTTGGAAACTTCCTTCTGCATAAAAAGAGTTATAAAATGAAATGAAATATATAGATGTGTCAAAAAAAGTAAAACGATACTCATTGTGAAATTGACCACACTGTCAAATTCAGCTTGGTAAACTCTGGGAGATAGGTTATAGTCCACGTTTAAAACAACACAATTGATAAACCCATGAAATGGAAAGGGAATTCCCAACTCAACTTCATAAAATTATATATGGTATCTGCCGATATTGAAGAAATTCTCAAATATAATTTCGGGTAAAATTACTTATTTGTGTAATTTAAGAGCTATATATGATTTATTAAAGAAAATCTGTCATTGGAATAAATCTAATGGATTATATGTAAAGATGTTATTTCATTGTATGCATAGTATTTCCTCGTTAAATATCAGCCGTTTTGCCGTGTTTACCTTTTATGACAGTTTCATTTTTGAAAGGGGCTTTTGAATTTTGGGTTCTGTGAATTTATTTTCTGAATTTTGTTTCTGTGGCTATGGTTTCACCTTTTAGTCACTTATGTATATTGTATTATTCGATTTTTTTGGCCAGGTACCATGTATATGTAATATGGATTGTAGCCCGGCATCATGGATAAGTCCTAGGCGATTACTTATCATCTCAGGGACCTCTTTGTTGTTACAATACTATCAGGACTTGTTACTGACCTGTCGCCGAGTACAGGTTTATTTTCTATCTGTAGATTATATAAGGAGAGTAGAACATGAATGTGTTATGATATTGAGAAAAAAAAACAATGAAAAAATAAATAAAGAAAACTTATTTTATTGATTGACTCTTCGTATCTTATTTCCAGTGTTTCTAATCTATCTAAATATATTTTTTGGACCACGAAATGAGTCCCTAGTCGCTTCTCGTCTTCGGCTGGTTGTTGTTGTTGTGGTGGTTGGGTAGGGGGGGGGGGGGGCGGTGGTACAAACGCGTTGCCAATTT
>JAVFBZ010198225.1:13863-33272 GCA_032466195.1 Katharina tunicata | reverse complement strand
TGTGAAGATAAATATGTGGCGAATATGTAACACACATAGATATTAGGTATGGGTTAAAATAAGCACAACCTGAAAATTCTAAGGTACTAGATAATTTTCTCTAAATATATTATACAGAATACATTATACATTAAAACACGCTTAACATAACTTTGTGTAAAACAAAGCAAAACAAATGAGATAGACCATGTATGTAAGGGTCCGTCTTCTTATGTTTTGCTAATTATAACATTTAGCCAGTACGCTTAATACTTTAAACGATTTGGTTTGATTAGGATTCTACGCCAAACTTAAGGTTATTTCATTCATATGACGGCGTGCCAGCCCCATAGGCGAAAGAAACCACCATTTACGAAACTGGCTACACACAAAACGCCAAAGGACATTTACAAGACGGAAAACAGGATACTGCAACAAATCGACTTCCTGATGCATCTTAGCTCAGAGAGCACCAGGAGACAGGAACTCCCCGCCAACGACCCGCAATACTTGAATGGAAAACTTTGTAGAAATATAAAATTCACCCCAAACAGGGATGTCAAGTCAAATTTTTTACGCCATCATCATGCAATTCAATGCCAGGTTGCGAAACTTCTTTCCGGTCTTCCGCGAACAAAATGTTTGTGTGATCGAAATACCCGTAAATACGGCAATACACACCGCTTTAATTAATAAATATCCCGCCTACGCATACTAGTATAATAAGGTGTGCTGTCAAGATACCTATCCGAGTCTAACTTACATTTATTGTTCTATATGAACTTTAACAGTAAGCATTTTTAATTTGATAGTTTCCGCTCTGTGCCTTTCAGACGCATAGTCACAGAGAACTCAATAGCGGTAGACTGGTGCATCAGTTATTGGTCCCTGATGCAGTGCAACAACAACCTCAATATAATCGACTATTCCGATAGTAGGGTTAATTCCAAACGTTGCTTGACTGGTCTATGGATAAAATAAACCAGTAAAGATGTAAAACACCGAGGAAATAGTTTATTGTTTGCTATTTAACGTCTTCGTGTTGAAAGATGTTTCCTTTATATGATGACTTTGCATAGCAGGTGATTTGTGGAACACCCAGAATAAACTCTTAAAATAAACCCTGCTCCCCCCCCCCCCCCCCCTCCCTCACCCACCGAAATGTCGATAAGCAGTTTTAGACCTACAACTAGCTGCCATCCTTTGAAGGCGACACAGTAGCCTCATGTGCAACCAAATGAGCAATAATAAATGATAAAGTTTGTGATCAAGCTTATGCGACCCGTGAAAAGACTGATGCGCTAAAATGTAGCCAAAAAATCAACGGGGATCTTCTTATAATGTTGGATGTTCCTCACTGTGTCTCAGTCTTCACGGTGGCGGACTTTCGACTCAGGTCCTGCGGGCGTAGACCGTATTATGTGACAATAAACATGAGATATAGTACCTAAGCACAACACATAAACCTAGGATTTGCAAAAAAAAAGTTGTTTTTTCCGCTTTCATATTTATTTTTATCATCTGGTACGTTACGACCGAAGATCGATGTCTGGGAGGCATTTGTGTCTCTCAGTTCGTACACCTTTCTCCTCCTTCAGTTAGCTATTGTAAATAAGTTCGATGAGTAAGGGCAAATCCCACCTCCTTCAACCTATGCTGCTCTTCTCCCCACTCTCCTGTCGATTAATATTTTTAAAGTTAAACAAGGAATCAGCGAAATCCTGAAATTTTTTGTGAGATAAAACTCAGACATAAACCCATGTGGTTCTGTCATAAACCCAGACTTTAAAGACGGTATAGACCCCTCCGGTTAGTTGTCTGGATAAATCTTTTATTGGTCAGAAGGTTGAGTGTGCAGCTACTTTTCTTTCTGTGAAACAAGTCATAGTGCACTTCAAATATATACATTGAAAAACAAAAGAAAAACATCCAGTTAAACAGAGACGATGGTCAGTTGAAGATTTTTGGCCTTGCCTGAGTAAGATTTTGTCTTAAAAAGATCTCTTAGTTCGCCCGCCAATTATTAAAGGTTTACGGCACTTTTGACAGACAGCTTTGCCAGCAAGTGTTCAGAAATCTTGGCACACTCATAGCTAGCTCGAGCGAGCGGCTACACAATGGGAAAACGTCACGGCATTCCTAGAAAACGTTACGGCATTCTAAGAACGCCACCTATAGGTGAACTAAACTGATGCGGATTATTGTTTATCCATCAAATTAGGTGGGTCAAAAAAGGCGGACTATTCTGATACGGATCAGATTTAGGCCACTTTTTTCTGCCGTGTTAACGCAAACGCAAATCTGAACCGGATCAGCGCCAGTTCAGACCCCCCAATTTTTGGCTGTGTAACCGCGGCTATAGACACACTACGTTGTAAGTGATGCGTGTTAACCTTCATTTATGTGAATAAGATACACGGTAGACATTTAGTATTTGTTGCCTAATAAAGCATGGGTTGTGTGGAGTTTATAACAAAGAGAATTCTGCAAGGAATGAGAAACAGTGGAACACATCGAGATTGAAATGACGAAAATAAATTTCGATTTAATGCGGAAGTGAGTCTTTCTAAATAATTCTGATCTGAGGCTACAGGGTGACACTTCCTTAACACATAGGCATCCATGTGCTTAACATACCGGTAGTTAAGTATTGTTTTTTTCTAGCTTAAAGATTCCATCCCAGATTAACGTCACGCTCCATGACCAAGTAGATGGCCAAGGGCTGTTATATATACAAACACATAATGTTAGCTGACGAAGAGAGAAAAAAACAACAGGATGAAAAATGATGCAGTCTCACCAGACAATTCAGGGTTAAGCTGTGGATCATTTGATCAACATCACCGTTTTCCATAAAAGGCCCCACATCATGCAGAGGAGTTCAGACTTTATGGTCGCAAAGCACCGGACACTAACTGATTTGGTCGACCACCACAAGCAAAATGTCTCCCGGATCTACTGCCCTTGGATGGGTCGCTTTTACGTTGATTTCCCTGATGTTACAAATGGACGAAAGCCACGCGCGACCTGTGGTAGTTAAGCGTTCCATAAGACGAAAGCCACCTGCAAAAATGAACATTAAAATGGTTAAAACGCTCACAAAGAAACCACACAACCTAAACATTTGTAATTCGGAGATCCAGTTGCGTCTGTCTGGGAAAAAGCTAAACAAGAAACGTTACAGATTTTCCACACATGATGCGGTAAGCCTTTTACATATTATTACTAGTATGTTTAAACCCTACCGGTTTGAGGCCGTAACCCTAATTCTGTGAATTGCTTCTCTAACTTCTTAGAGCAACTGAGTTTGTGGGATGATAAATGCTTGGTGAAGAAAATATAGATCTCTTTTAACACTTACCCTCTGAGAAAATGTTCCCTAGATAGATCTTGCTTAATGCTGTTTTTTTTAAGTTCGTAGAGCAATTGAGTTTATGGGATGATAAATGCTTGGTGAAGAAAATATAGATCACTTCTAACACTTAGCCTCTGAGAAAATGTTCCCTAGATAGATCTCGCTTCGTGCAGTTTTTTTATAGATTTATGCGCGCCACATAGAGCTTTGTGGAACCCTGACTCCGTTTATATGTCTCTTCCGATTGGTTTACGTTTACATGGATATAGGAGTCACGGGCTACAGAAAACACAGGAGAGCACTTTAAGCAATGAAGACAATGAAATATTTGTTGTGTGTTTAGAAGGTGACCATTATCAGTATTTTCGTTTTTTGGATAACACTCTCTTAAATAATTGATCGTAGAAATTTTGCAGGCCGAGACTCTTGCGGGAATCTAAGTCACGGCCCTCAGTCAGGCCTGATAGTTTAGTGAACTTGTTGGCCGGGATTTACTTCTGACGATTTGATGCCTGACTCTGGGGGTCGTGGGTTCTATTTCCTAATAGGTCTCAGGCTTCAACCATTTCAAAATAAGAATCGGGTCAACTTACACTAGTGTTATCCCAAAATTAGGATAGTTTTAGTATATTTTTCTAACTTAGTTTCCCCTCAACACTGTGGTTTGTGAATATCTACATCACAGCTAATGCTTTTTATTGGTTTTCAAATGTGGGGTGAACTGACATGTATCGTGCTTGTCCGCTTGTCCGTTACAAACTTGATTGCTAGTTCACTCACTGACTGTAAGGTGTACAATTAAATAATTTTCAACTTAATATGCTCTCACATTCGTATATTCCTTATCTATATCTTTCAAAATATATGCAATAATTACGTAATAAGCCGACTATAAAGAAACATAAACTAACTTTATCTATTATAAGACATGTGTATAGTAATCAAGTGGTTTTGAAAAGCACGTTAATTTAGACAAACAAGTTCATTAAACAATACATTAAGGCGAGGCGAGTCACGAGAAAAAAGTTATTATTTCCTCCACATGTGAGCCTTTGGGCAAATATGTAAGATTATTATACCAGGTTTTTGTGACGCACGTGGATGTAGATTTCGTGCCTTTTATCATTAAGATAAACAATGTTACGCAACACTTATACAAATAGCGTGCAGAAAAAAAAAAAGGTTTGTTCGTTTGATTTATTTAAATGGAAGTCTTAATAAATTAAGTGCGCAATTTCAGTGCATTGGCAACTGGTTCAAACAATATAAGAGGTGCACATCATCCAAATTAGACGATTTACGTCAAAGATTAACTCTATTTATGTTATATAACCCAGAGCTTAACTCATCTGAATCTTGTTTGTTTATCTGCATTGATCGTAAAATGGATTGCCAAATAAACAACAACAAAAACATTATTTTTTACTTAACACCTGATGGGTGGTAATGAATTAACAAGTTTAAATTTAAAGTAAGCCTATAATGCTTTTCGAATGTGAGAAACAATTGAATTGGTAAATACCAGGCCTGGTCTAATGTCTGACAGTAATCAGCAAGCGTTTATTATTTTTACACATTAGTTTAGTGTGTAGCGACGTACTCATTCAAATGACTCTTTTTGCACTGCAGGTGTAAGGTGGAAAACTCCCCATGTGTATCTAAGTCGCCAAGGGGACTCGAATCTATATTCAGGGATAGAACAATCCTCTACACAGGCTTTATTCTATCCCTAATTTCTACGTTGTCTCTAGTTACTTATGGTATTAAAACTATTAGTAATAACTATAATGCTTGTACCTTGGTATTCTTTTATATTGGGTTAATAAATAAGGGGTTCATCAGTCCAATGCTTAAGTACCTGAACCACGGCGAGGTTCTATCAGGAAACATTAGCTGATCCTAAGACAAAATTGCAAATTGTACTCAGTTACTGATTAGGGTTATTTTGACAGGATGTCTAAAATGTTCAATTCAGTACATTGACGTCAGGAATTTCCATGAAATCACGCTTTAATAAGGGTTCCTTTTTTAAGTGTTGACTTCTCGTTTAAGATGGGACTGGGATGTTGTTACTTATATTATAAGTTTCCAAATCCATTCTCATTTTCCAAGAGACATTCGAAATTTGAATCCGGGTGGAGCGAAAGCAATATTTTCTTTACCTACATATACATATATAAAAACAATATTTAGGGCCAAAACTTGTTTTAATACAGCAATTATATGCTCGTTTGAGTAACTGCTTTGTGGAACCTCTCCGAGGAATCGTGAAGTTGAAGCGTTCTGTAAAGCAATATGACAAGGGATGTTCGGTATAACGCTAAGTTCATATCCGTGTGTCAAGACACATCTGACATGAAGTTCCCCTGTACTGGCACCTTAGGGTTAATCAGGTTGGCCTACATGTCGTACCGCTTATGACCACTTATTCAGCAAAAACTTCACAATGGCTACTACCAGTACCAGGATTCGCTTGGCTGAATAAAATTCGGATATTAATGTTAATAACTTCCACCTACCCCAAAGCTATGAGGAGATGGTAGAGAAAGTCAGTAGATGTCATGCGGACAATACACATCAAATGGCTACCTGACCCCAGTTGTAAGACAATGTGACACTAATAAAATGACCTTATATCCTCCTCAACGTGTGTATACTAAATTAAAAAAAATATGTAGGCTGTGTGTACTTAAGTGTTGAACTGTCTTTATAGTCAGCTGGAGTGAAGGCATAATAGGCCTGCAAAAATAGTGTAATTTCCATCACATAAAAATCAATATTTCTACACTTTTGTCATCATAATAAACCTTTTAAACATGTATTAATAAGCTCTGTATCTATTATACGAAACTATTTGCTCTAACACGGATTCACTTCTGAGCGGGTGGTTGGGCGGTAGTACCATTCTCTTTACACATGGCCTATCTCCGGTACCTCCCGACCCCTCCGATTATCGGCTTTTGTGTAATGACTGACTTTTTTTTTACCCCAATAGCGGTATATTTGCAATACTTGTATCGCCTGCAGGTAAACGTATCCAATAGGAGTGCACTCCCCAACATTAAAAATCGACAAAGAGCAGGTAATAGCAAAGAAAATTAAGAAATAAATGTATAATCGGACAATGTAGAATGACTAACTACAAAATGACCAATGCAACAAGGCATTCAAATCACGTGATAGAGGTGAACTGGCATCATAGGTCGATTAATCAGGTCAATGGCCAGAGGCGAAAATAAATTACCAAGAAATTGTTACGATTCTTCAGAGTTGATATGCTCCTATGGGCGTATACCTAATAACGTCTTTAAATTTTATTCTAAATTCATTTTGCCATCACTACAACAATTTACAAGAAAGAATCAAGCTTTTCGGATGTTGTTTGCTCTTCTGCTAAAAATGAAAAATAAAAAGTCTAATTAACTGTAACTACAAAAGAAATCACGAACAGTGGCGAATGAGATGTTATGTTTAAGCCGCGTAAAGGGACACTACTCAAAATAATGATTTCATTTGCTCATTCACAATCAAATCTAACTTAAAATTCTGCTACATTCAAAATAATGTTAGATACCCGTCAACACGTGTGTATTTCAAAGAATTTTCTTCGGCAAATATGCCTTTTTCCCTGTCTCCCATTTCAACTCATGACTGCGAAGTCAACTCCAGGCTGACTGCGATGTCAACTCCAGGCTGACTGCGATGTCAACTCCAGACTGACTGCGAAGTCATCTCCAGGCTGTCTGAGATATCAACTCCAGGCTGACTGCGATGTCAACTCCAAGCTGACTGCGTTGTCAACTCCAGACTGGCTGCGAAGTCAACTCCAGACTGACTGCGATGTCAACTGCGAGGCTGACTGCGAAGTCAACTCCAGTCTGACTGCGAAGTCAACTCCAGACTGGCTGCGATGTCATCGGCCTGACTTTGATGTCAACTCCAGACTGACTGCGATGTCAACTCAAGACTGGCTGCGATGTCAACTCCAGACTGGTTGCGATGTCAACTGCGAGGCTGACTGCGAAGTCAACTCCAGACTGACTGCGATGTCAACTGCGAGGCTGACTGCGAAGTCAACTCCAGTCTGACTGCGAAGTCAACTCCAGACTGGCTGCGATGTCATCTGCCTGACTGTGATGTCAACGGCAGACTGACTGTGATGTCAACTCCAGACTGACTGCGATGTCAACTCCAGCCTGACTGCGAAGTCAACTCCAGTCTGACTGCGATTTCAACTCCAGGCTGAATGCGCTGTCAACTCCAGTCTGACTGCGATAACGCCCGGGCGTGAAACACTTTCATAAAACTTCTGGTCTTAAAACTATATAAGCAATATGAGCTAAATATGAGCTAAGGTGCGAAGTTTGTCCTCACTCAAACTAAATTGCTAATTTAAATTGCCTTCTGATGACTCTCTATCTTTCAGATGATGGTTGTCCCTATGCTGGGAGGCGAAAGTATCTACGAAAGGGCTTACGTGTGGTGTCGTACGGCGTCACTTTACCACAGTTTAGACGGCAATAAGGTAACTCTACAGATTGACATTTTATTTATCTTATCTAATTAGTTAAACAATTAACAATTAAGCGTAAATTACCGTTTTTTGTATGTGTTTGTTTACACATATATATTTTTGTCGAGAGTAATCACACTGGCACAGGGATATCGACTAATTAAAGTCGATAAATTATCTCATGTTCTAGATCAATTCTCAGAGACAATATATGTTTTTGTGTCAGTTATCTTTTTCACCCTTCACTGTACCCGAAATAGGTTCGATCCCCCTGTGGGCCTTATGGATATAAGGAACATTTTCCGGTGACTGCGGAGTTCACGGGGTGGTTTATATTAGGTTTCTTCCCGCTTTTTCACCATACACCAGCAACGCAAAATCGTCATATGGGTGAAATACTCTTGAGTACGACGTTAAACACTAATCAAATAAACCAACAAATCTTTCTCACATATAATTCACAAGATAAATCGTGCTTGGCCATTTCCAAGAAGAGTCTACATAGTATGATTATATATTTCGAATTACGAAGTCAGGAAGTGATGCTTCGTGTCATACGGCTTGCCCCTCTTAACAATGTACAGTTATTCCGTAAAAATTAAGCATTTAAAACACAAATGTCAAGCACAAATTAAAAAAAACAAAAAAAAAACAAAACAAAAAAACACCACCATTCCCAAAGCCCGCTGCGAACTTTTCCTTAAACACCTTTGTCAACATGCGATTTTAAACTCAACTGAATAATTCATATAACACTGAATCCGGATATACTTTACCTGTTTATAATATATATTTTTTTAATTTTTACAGAGAACATTTGATGTGAGATCACTGAACAAATTCCAGTTGGATATCACTCTTCGACGTGATGACGTTGATCAGATTTTGGCGCCGTTTTTCCCAACGTTGGCTCTACGTACAGCAGCGTTTGATGCTGCTAGGAAATACATGAGGCGCCATTCCAAAAAACGAGTCAAGAGGAAGTTATTGCCCTTTGAAACAGAGCACTGGTATCTCGGCATGATCCCGTACAAAATTAAAGACCCTGAATTGAGTAAGTTTAAATCAGTTCTGATGTATTAAGATTTCAATTAAAACTTATTTTATTTAATTTGAAAAGATACCTTAATAGTCATTTGACGATTGGGTTACGACAACAAACAATTTATCCAGTACTTTCCCAGATGTTCGCATGGCTATGGAAGCCGGATGCGGCCAATCGTGCTTTTGTAGCTTCTTCCCTTTAAAACACAAGGCAAAAGGACAAAACCACGAAACCAAAAAGCGAAAGTGCAAAAGTGCAAAAAGTCGAAAGTACGAAACTGCGAAATTACGCGGCAAAACCACGAAACTACAAAGGGTTTGTCACTTTCTTGTTTTCATTGTTTCTACTTTCGCAGTTTTATAGTTCCGCTTCGCAGTTTCGCTGTTTTGTTTTGCACTTTCGTAGTTTCGACTTTTAGCAAAAGGGCCAAAGTACAAGATCAACTTGGCGGTTTTGTCTTATTTCACCTGCACGAACGCGACATACGTAAACCCAGTTTTGGTCATAGGGGTCTTCCAATTGCTCATGTGTCATTTGTCAACGTGACGACACAACGATCGTCACCAATAGGGATAAGACAAAAATGAGCAATTGGTAGAACCGTATGACCACAACTGGGTTTATATATGTAGCAGACATGAGTGTTTCTTATTCGTCTAATACCGGAAGTTCCGGTGTAACCAGAAGACAAAACCACGAAGTTAAGTTGTACTTTTTGCTCTTCTATTGAAGGTCGGAACAGCGAAACTACAAAAGTGCAAAACAAAACCCCGAATTTGCGAGACAAAACAGCGAACCCGCGAAAGCAAAAACAGCGAAAGCGCGAAGTTGACGACCCCTCGTAGTTTCGTGGTTTTGCCGCGTACTTTCGCGATTTTGTGGCATACTTTCGTAGTTTTGTGTCGCAATTTCGTGGTTTCAACTTTTGCACTTTTTCAGTTTCGCTTCGTAGTTTCGGGATTTTGTCCTTTTGTCTAGAGTTTTGGAGAGGAAAGCTCCGAGTGGCGCGAGTGGCTGCATCCGGCTTCCATACGTATGCTTTTAGCCTGTTTGTCAATCCTTAACGTCAATAAAATATTGTTTAAACCCAAAAAACTTTACGAGTAGCAACATTTGAAATAGTATTAATGCAACAACGTTTCGGTCTATTCCCTTTGACCTTTCTTGAGAAGAGACAGAAACGTCCCATTAATAACACTTCAGAAGCTGCTATACATATAGTTATATGTTTTATTATTACAACAACTTATAAATGGCATTGGAAAATGTAGCTTGTCGCAACTGGCGTGATACGTTTCACCTTTACTACTGCCGGCGTGTTAATGTGGAACATAATGTGAAAAAGCCCATGCGACGATTTAAGCTACATATCAATTAAATCAGTCCATCTCCACTTTACCCACAGATTTTCTTACACGAGATACAATCCGAAAGGCTGTGGGACTTTGGGAAGATAGCACTTGTCTTAGATTCCACGAAACTGAGAGAATATTTTTTCAACCCCATATATTTTTCAGAAAAGGAACAGGGTATGTTAAACCAATACAGTTTAAAGATATATCAAAAGTTACAAAGGGTCTTCGGTATGAAAACCGATCAATTTTAACGATATATCCAGAATAAATTTTCAATTATATTCTGGTAAATGCAAAGTTTTACAGCGAACAACTGGTTGAGTTATCGGGCACCCTTCCGAATGTTTTCTGTTTTCTTCTGGATAAGAACGGTGGCATTTTATACTAAACCAAACAAAAAAATAAATATAAAAAGAGTCAATTGCGACGAAGATATATTTTTGTGACGGTAGCCCCGGTCGGACGACGGAATGCCGAGCCCGGCTGTAAGGGAGCCGAAACAGAATGAGAAGAACTCGTTTCTAGCCCAAACCAAGATGCCTGCTTCTTTGCACGGAAAACTATGTCACCGACACACTATTGTAGCCCACATATGTGCAAGATATTTTCCATTTAAAAACCAACATAATAATATGAAAATAATTGGTATCACTGAATGCGAACTAATTGAGTACCACTATGTGCTACTGCGACTCATATGTTATACGCTTTAACAAATTATTGAAGGTATAGGTTTGGTTGGCTGCAGAAGTTTAAACCATCTGTTAAAGAAAAAGTAAAATTCCACTATAGCAATAACCTGTTAAATATTTATACAAATATATATACAAATATATATATAATTATATTTTTCAATCTCCTTTTTAGTTGTTCTTCTAGTATTGGACAGAAAGCGTTCGGTCAGGAGATCTCTGTTGGTGACGGCTGCGAAAATGTAAGTCAACCTCGCTGAACGTGAACCATTTCATTAACAGCTTAGAGTTTTGTTAGAGTTTATTCTTTGTTACTTCACCATCCCAAGTGAGGTGTCAGAGTATACAGTGGCTGTCCCATTTAAGGCGGCAAACTAACAACTTGCTGTTATCAATAAATAAATAAATAAACAAACAAATAAACAACTTGTGGCGGGTGTATCCTGCAACCCCGTTTAGCGGTGGCATTTTTTTAACTTGATCTCAGCAAATTATTGTCTGTTTAAAACAATGTACGTGATCGTATCTTTATGTTATCAAAAGGTTGGAATCATAGCTCACGAGATTGGCCACGCGCTTGGATTCTTTCACGAACATTCTCGCCCCGATCGAGATCGTTACATTGAGATCGTAGAGGAGAATTTGGGACGAAATGCTGCTCAATTTTCTAAGCTGACCTGGGACAATGGAATGACATTAGGAATCCCGTATGATTACGCTTCTGTGATGCACTATGGGGGCACGGTAAGGAATTCTGAAATAATTTACTTACAAAGATGTAAATCCCAGACAGATTTGTATCCATGGAAGTGTAAAAAAACAAAAATAAAGAGAACGTTCCACACGAGGCCTACTTGAGTCAGGGTGGCATCGAAAGACTGTACCAGTTCCACGGTGACCCGAACATGGCACGATGATGTTTTTCATGCAAAATGACTCTTTATGGAAACTCCAAAGTTTGGGATTACGAATTGAGCCCAAAGTTAGTTTTGGGTTAAAGCGACAAGCTTACGAAGTCAAAACCGTATCTCAATGAAGACAGTTATATAGGCTATCAACTTTCAGATTCCGCACGGTGAACATCATCAGGATTTTGTTGCAGTGCCACAAGATGTCTAACTCAACTCATTATGGCTCTAATTACAGGATTTTAGCCCCGATGATTCTGAATTTACAATTAAGGCAAAAGACGATGATATGCAAAGGGTCCTGGGCCAGAGGGAAGGGCCGTCATTCCTAGACATTAAACTGGCCAACTGGAATTACTGCGCAGGTAAAGTTCTATAGTTTTTGTTTCAAGGAGAAAAGCGGATACTTGTGTTAATAGAGGGATATCCCCAGTGCGTAATATATTAACCATTATTTTGTTTGTTCCGTATAAATCATTTCAATAACAATAGCTGGTCAAGGATATTTAATATAATTATACTGATATTCCGTTTGTTTGTTTGATTGGGGTTTTAGGCCGTACTCAAGGTTATTTCACTTATATGACGGCGTGTCAGCCCAATCGGCGAAGGAAACCACCGTAAACGACACTGGCAAAATGCAAGACAGGACAGAACATTTACAGAATAAATAACAAAACAGGACACCACAATAAATTGTCATTCTGTGCCCCTTTAGCTCAGAGAGCACCAGGGCGCAGGAGGCACCGGTGTTTTAACGGTTAAATTCATTAGCTATAATTGTTGCCCAGAAATTACCCACGAGAAAAGGACAGAAACGTATACGGACTCCCATTTGAGCTGAAGTAATAATTATTACCGCTAAATAAGTATTTCATATTTATGGTCACTAAATACGAAGTTTAATACCATTTTTTTCCAATTTCTGACACACAGATTCCTGTGCAAGCAACGGTTTAGAATGGACTGACTGTAAAAATGGAGGTTACAGAAACCCCAACAACTGTAGCACATGCATGTGCCCACGTGGTCTCGCGCCACCTCTGTGCGATAAGCCCTCAGCTGGGAAAAACGGTATGCACATCAACAACAACAACTGAGTTTGTTCGTCAGAGAAAGGGGCGCTATTTTGCAAATATCACAAATCCGCCAGATTCATGAAAAAAGTGATTTAAAAGATAAATAAAACAAATGAAACAAAACGTTATTCTAATTTGTAGACTTAATTGGTAACGTGACAACCTTCTCATACCGACAGGAATCTTCTGAGGAATGACATTTACAGGATTCACAACACAGGCACGCAGTTATGACTCGCATCGCTTATCTCCCTTCTGCTTGTTGATGGCAGTATCTAACCTTGTGTGTTAACTATTGACGGAGGAGAAAATTTTGTAGAATAGAAGGCATCCCAAGAAATGTTTTAACAGCCCTCAAACATTTATGCTTTCCATTTTCAGCTGAGTGTGGTAGGCAGGAATTTATCGCCACTGAAGAAGAACAAATTCTATCAACGCCCGGTTATGATACTCCCGACGGATTTTATGTAGATGCTTTTTGTCCATGGTTAATAAAGGTAATGGCTGTGGTTTGAAACTTGAGCGAGCCTCGTTTATGTCAATTTAATACGTTTTCCTGCATTTTGGGACACCCATGTATAACTTAACATGTACATAGATAGGTGTTATGATCCCCCAAAGGTTTTAAAATTGATAAATTTATTACATTTGTGTGATGATTAAAACTGAAATGCCCTTTCTTGTATAAACATCTGTTTTGAAATTTACCAAACAAACCTTTCACCTTTGTGGGTGATAGACTGCACTTATCTGGCGTTGGCTACGCTCCGAGGCAGAGGTATGTGAGACACTATAACTAGATGTAGAAGTTAGAGACTATCCGTAAATTACACTCCCAGATTTGTAGGTTAAGTGAATTTTGTTTGTTTGTTTGATTGTTGTTTAACCTCGTACTCAAGAGCATGTCACCTTTATGACAACTTTGCGTTGGCGGTGTATGGTGGAAAACCGCGAAGACACCTCGTAAAAATCAGTCCGCAAAATCCGCAGCCACCGGAAAACTTCAATTATATACCTAAGGTGCACAGGGGGGATCGAACCTACTCCCGGGTACAGTGAGTAGGTTAAGTGAAAGTGTAGAATAAAAACCGCAATTTAGGGTACGTACATGTATGTAGCTTTAATTTTGAAAAAGATTTTTTATGTAAATATCTATTTTGACATCAAAAGGTTCTGAAAGGATATAGGTTAGGGCTATCGCTGAGACGCTTTACATAATAAAGCATGGTAACAACTACGAAGAAAGATAAGGAATTCATGACTGACTCAACGGTTCGGTTTATTGACCAAAGCAATCTCAGAAGTATAATGTCAGAAGAGAACAGCAACGTATATGAAGAACTAATGCTGTTCTAAATTTTAACTTGTCACTGAATAATTTCTTAACTCATACATTTGACTTAAATCAACAAGATGTGGATTACCGAGTGTTATATTAATCCATGTCAATTACCTCACATTATCTTACATGTTATATTTGTACATGTAGATTCTTATTTATTTTCAAATGTCTATTTTCTATTGTTCAACCCTGTCATGTTGATATATTTCTGTATATATGTATCTTCACTTGTTCCACCACTCCTTGGGGTCCCCGCCGTGGCTCCGTGCTTGAGCGTTGGACTACTTAACCGAAACGTTGAGTCATTTGTGAACTCCATATAAGTGTTCGGGGTTGCTACTTTGCTTTAACATCGAAAGAGATGTTCAACTGTCGTACCAAGTAAATGCAGAAGCTGGCATCCATAAATTCTTAGGTTCTTTGAATCAATACAACAACTGTAAAATGCAAAATAAACAAAACCCGTTTGTTGAAGCCGCATGAAGTAACTTTTAACGTTTTGTATTTGTTTTGACAGGCGTCCTCTCCAGGAAAACGAGTTCGAATTCAGTTTATAGAAGAGTTCTATTTTACCCACGACTACGCCATATGTGAGGATTATGTTGAAGTGCGCTATAAAGACATTTCTATGGTCGGACCAAGGTTTGTATCAATGCCAGTTTTCAATAATTAGGTGGATTTATAAATGCGAAAAGTAGTGACATGCAACAAGAAAAACTGTAAAGCACCGGAAATAATATGTGTTGCTGATACTCGGCCGGACTCCCTCTTCGAGGAAGGGAGAAACTCACACGATTCGTAGCTCCACTTTCGCTGGAGTCCGGCTCGTTCTGGATACTGGGACATCACTCCATGGACTTACATGTACATGAAAATTCCTGGTAGTTCGGTCGTGAGCCTCTGGGGTCCCGTCACTAGGAACGCTGGCCCTTCTATCCAGAATTCCTGGTTCGTATCCAGATAGGTGCAAGCAAACTTTTCTTTCTCTGCATTTAAAAAAATATATATATGTATTTTTCTTGCTTGGTTTGGTTTAAAGCCCTCATATTCCTATATTGGTTTCATTACAGATTATGTGGGGAGGATCCACCAGAGAAGATTTACCACTCTCACGGGTCAAAGGTTCTTATCTCGGCCTCAACACTCCAGGTTAACTGGTGGCAAGGCTTTAAACTCATCTACTCAGAAGGTAACTCACTTTCTCAAAGCAACCACTACATTCATTTTTTGTTTTACATGTGACCAAAGGTCTTCGTGAAAACGGAACATTTGCCGTGCACTCCACTAAAATACCTCAATACCATTGTTGTTTTTTTTCTTCTCAAAATATGGTTTCCGTTACTTTCAGAAAGTCTCTATTAAAAGTATTCTTACCTGTTGTTATTATTATTCGAATATTCCTACATCTTTGATTTTCCTTATCTTGTATAATTGCACACACATAAAAGATGGTGTATAGAATCTAAACTGAAACAGCACAGAGATGGTGTAATCACCCACTGCACGGGTGGTTTGCTGGCGTTTCCTGAGCTCTTTCTCAAGTCAGGAGCATCAGGAAGTCGATTTGTTGTGGTGTCCTGTTTTTCGCCCCGTGAATGATCTTTGACGTCTTGTGTTTTGCCTTTGTCGTGAAAGGTTGTTTCCATCACATATTGTGCTGGCACGCCGCCATGCACATGAGTGAAATAACTTTAAGTACGGCGTAAAACTTTAATCAAACAAACAAACAGTCAAAAAATAATCAATTGACGACATTCAAGTTGTATATTGTTAGATTAATCATTTAATTGATTGGTGTTTTACTCATGGTGGTCTCACCTTGGTCTCTACTGTGTTTGTGCTAATGGCAACGAAAGCTTTTTAAACCTACTCGGACACTTCCAAACTTCGCAGTCTAAAACTCTATACCCGAATTGGGCAAAAGGGTAAAGATTCTAGAGCAATATACTTCACCTATGTTGCTCCTTAAACTCTGTCCTACTGTACTAACATGTAGCAATATCGGCAGATTCTGATACTTTCTTCGTTATTTCAGAGAATTGTGGAGGATGCTCGGCAGACGCTGGGGCTGATGAACCGGTTTGTTTTCGAACTGTGAAGTATGATTGTTCGCCGGAAACAGGATGTAAAGGGAGGGGATGTCCTCCGTGAGTATCTACTTTCAAACCACGTCTGTACTGAGGGATTTCTATGGTAGCTTGCCTAATTGACAAGTTTATTTTCTCCTATTTTCGGACAACAATACACTGTGGATAAAACACAGTTCGGCCATCCATGGTCATCCAATGGCGGTGAACTTTAATGGTACTTAATTATGTTATAATACACCCTCGCATAACATAAGATAAGACCGTTTGTCCGGTGACCAACGGCGTACTTAAGGTTATTTTACTCATACGACGGCGACGGCCTCCCTTTGCCAGGGGAAAAGCCATATCGTTAAATGTTAGTCGAGGTAGTCAAATATCTTTAAAAGCTTTTTGTGATTTTTGCACAGATTTTACAACTCTTAATAGTTACTGTTTTTGAAACACTGTATATATATTTGTGTCTGCGCAGGCCCCGAAAGAACTTTTGTTTCCGGGACGAAGAATACTGTTGTGAAGGCTTCGCTTTGAACCAAGGAAGATGTACAAGTAAGTTATATTGTTTGTTTTGTCTTCAAGTATTGACCAATGGTATGTAATCGTAACTACAAACATAATAATTTAGTTTATTGATCTCATTAATATACAAGTGCTTACACTATATAACACTTAACATACAACACTCGAATCATAACTGAATGATCGCACATTAAACGTGCATTCATACAGTGTGATTTGTATTCTGTAAGGGATTCCCCTCATTTACAGTGCTTTGATTGGTCGATATTTATCTCGAAAAGTTTTGACCAATCAAAAGGCTTCTTCTTTGGAATCCCTAAAATCGTTACTAACAATCGTACCGTGTGTATATATATGCATCGTAACAAAGAGAACTGTATGCAGTTGAAATAAACACAGTAAATAGCGCTTAATACTACTTCATATTCAACTGCATTCAACACAGTCTTGTTTGTGTTTAAAGTGATCAACAATTGTGGAGAAAGCTGATGCCATCACTGGAATATAATTTATTTATTTATTTGATTGTTTTTAAACTTCTTACTCAAGGCTAATATTATAGTATAAAGTTAAAACGAACTGGTGCCTAATAACTGTATTTATAATTTACAGGGCAAGAAAATTCAACAAATATTGTCATGAAAGTTGCGGGAAGTGTCCCTAGAGAACACAACAAAGCTTTTCCTAAGGCTCATTTAGCCACTTCCACTAAACCAACGACTACTTTAACGACCTCATCAGCCACTGCCCCAATGCCTACAAATTCTTCGACCAGTACCCCAAAACCAACGACTTCTTCGACCACTACCCCAAAACCAACGACTTCTTTAACCGCTACCCCAAAGCCTACGACTTCTTCAGCCACTACACTAAATCATGAGACTTCTTCAACCTCTACCCCAAAACACGCGACTCAATCAGCCCCTACCCTAAAGCCTACAACTTCTTCGACCCCTGCCCCAAAACCAACGACTTCTTCAACCTCTACCACAAAGCCTACAATTTCTTCAGCCACTACATCAAATCATGCGACTTCTTCAACCACTACCTCAAAGCAAGTGACTCCATCAGCCACTACTCCAAAGCCTACGACTGCTTCAACCACTACCCCGAAACCAACGACTTCTTCAGCCATTACCCCAAAGCATGTGACTCCATCAGCCACTGCCCAAAGCCCTACAACTTTTTCGACCACTACCCCAAAACCAACGACTTCTTTGACCACTACCCCAAAACCAACGACTTCTTTGACCACTACTCCAAAATCAATGGCTTCTTCAACCACTTACCCAAAGCATACGATTCCATCAGCCACTACCCAAAGCCCTACAACTTTTTCGAGCACTACCCCAAAACAAACGACTTCTTCAGCCACTACCCCAAAGCATGCGACTACATCAGCCACTACCCAAAGCCCTACAACTGTTTCGACTACTACCCCAAAACCAGCGACATATTCAACCACTACCCTAAAGCCTACCACTTCTTCGACCACTACCCCAAAACCAACCACTTATTCGACCACTACCCCAAAACTAACAATTTCTTTGACCACTACTCCAAAATCAATGACTTCTTCAACCCCTACCCAAAAGCATGCGACTCCATCAGCCACTACTCCAAAGCCTACGGCTGCTTCGACCACTACCCCAAAACAAAAGACTTATTCAGCCACTACCCCAAAACCTGCGACATATTCAACCACTACCCTAAATCCTACCACTTCTTCGACCATTACCCCAAAACCTGCGACATATTCAACCACTACCCTAAATCCTACCACTTCTTCGACCATTACCCCAAAACCAACGACTTATTCGACAACTATCCCAAAGCCTACGTCTTATTCAGCAACTATCCCAAAGGGTATTACGTCAAAATTTGGGATAAGCACCTCGAAATCCACGACCGCAAATTGGATTGCAACAAAATCAGTGTCTAGTCCCACTCAGATGTCAACCAGGACAGCATTGTCATCCAGACAGGTAAAGACCTGGTCCGGATGGAGCGCCTGGTCCGACTGTTCAAATACATGTGGGTTGTGTGGAGAGAGAACTCGAACAAGACAGTGTCTGCTTGAACCGTGCAGGTGAGTTCCAGATTATTTCCTTTGAAACGTGAAACTGAGATTAGCCAAGGAGTGCTGGCCTATTTCGATAAATAATAATAAGAAAGAAAAAACAATTCGTCTCAATACACGCCTTATATTCTACACATTTGTACGCATTTTTGGGGGTGATTTTCGTCATTTTTGGGGTGACCTGTACCGGAGTTGAAAATCCAACAAAGGAATGTTGTTGTTAGTGGCAACGTTGTTAAACATTTTTAGGCCTATTTCTATTTCACCTAGTTGGTTATATATAAGGATTTCCTTCAATGATAAAAGTGGCAATTCACAGCCGTGGAATACGTTTTACCTTTTTTCTATTACATTTATATTTTTTACATTTTTTTTTTTTTTATTTTGAAAAGCAGCGGTTTATAATGAGACAAACATTTTATCAGTAACATGCAAACATGCTTTCGAAACCTGTG
>JAVFBZ010198225.1:0-13763 GCA_032466195.1 Katharina tunicata | reverse complement strand
TTTATTTTGAAAAGCAGCGGTTTATAATGAGACAAACATTTTATCAGTAACATGCAAACATGCTTTCGAAACCTGTGGTCTGTATAATTGATGATCTCACCTGTGATCTGTATTATTGATGATCTCACCTGTGGTCTGTATTTTTGATAATCTCACCTGTGATCTGTATTATTGATGATCTCACCTGTGGTCTGTATTATTGATAATCTCACCTGTGGTCTTAATTATTGATGATCTCACCTGTGGTCTGTATTATTGATAATCTCACCTGTGATCTGTATTATTGATGATCTCACCTGTGGTCTGTATTATTGATAATCTCACCTGTGATCTAAATTATTGATGATCTCACCTGTGTCAGTATTATTGATGATCTCACATGTGGTCTGTTTTATTGATTATCTCACCTGTGGTCTGTTTTATTGATTTTAATAACAGTGGTCCCCGTGAAGAAAAAGAACGGTGTGGGGAAAGAATTTGCCCGGATAAACCTCGACAAAAAAGTTTTCGATGCCAGAAAACAAAACCAGGTTGTAAATCAACAGGATGGTTCACGTCCGTCAAGCAGAAATGTCAATAGTAAGATCTTCTTGGTGATTTGTTCCTTTTTTATGAACAAAAAAATAATTATTCATTTTTCATTCCAAATCATTGCACAGTGTGAAACTAGTGGTGAAACTTTAACATTCTTTGTGTTGTTGTTTGATTGGATGATTGAAAGAAAGCGACCCTAATAACAGTGGCAAATCACAAACGTCTCAAGACTTTAAAAGGATAGGAAAAAGATCCCCACAAAAAATAGGAGACACCTGCAAATCGAGTTCCTGATGCCTCTTAGCTCACATAGCACCAAAGGACCGGAAGTTTCCCCCAACCAACTAGAGTTTCAATAGGTTAACGCTTGTATAATGTACAACTTCATATATCGTGTAAAATTTTGGGATCTCATGCCGAGTGTGATAAGAGATTAACACATGGAAGTAAACGTAAACCCTTATAATGTAGATGCAATTTTTCGCGGGTGGTTGGGTGGGGGATCTCCTGGTGCTTTTTAACATGAGGGCATCAGGAAGCCGATTTGTTTTAGTGTCCTGTTATACGCCCTGTAAGTATATTTTGACGTCTTCTATGGTGCCAACATCATTTTTGGTGGTTTCTCTCCGTCATATTAGTTAAGTAACCGTAAGTAAACCCCAATCAAACAAACAAGACAAACAATCGGCTGTCAAGACAAATTTACAATTGGGTAATAGTTTATGATAACACACTGTAGTCATTCTGGAATGCTTTTAAGTTTCAGTTCATTCAAACTGAGATATTCATTACGGCACCATTGATAAACATAGATCAATCCATACATAATTTAGTTTGTTCACAAACTCTTTTTCTACTTCTTTTTCCAGTTCAACAACTTGTACAATGCTAGAAAAAGTACCGCGATGCTGTGTTGGTAAACCAGACAATGGACGATGTCGGCCATTACCACCACGATCACCGCGCTGAGCAATCTCTGTAACTGGAAGAGAGTCTTCTGCAAAGATGTTCGGCGTTCGCACATTTCTGAAAATAAGATGGAGATGTAGTGTTGGCAACTAATGAAAAGTTATTCATCAGCAGTTCCATCAGAGGTCGCTGACCATTGATGTTATGCAATTGGGCCAAAATTGTGTCTCTTTCGTTGAACAATGATTTCCTTTGGGACCCCTTTTTATTGATCAGTGATCCATTGGGACCCCTTTGTTGTCCATCAGTGATATCCTTAGGGACCCCTTTGTTGTTCATTAGTCGTATCCTTTGGGACTCCTTTTTTATTGTTCAGTGATATCCCGCTTCCTGAGAGAGAAACAAGACGCGATACCTCAAAAACACTCAAGTGGCGTAAACATGAAGACAGTTGTTGTGTTTGTTAAAAGGGTGACAAGGAGTCGTTATTGTTAGAAAGGTCATAACATGATTAAAGTGAATACATATACAAATTTATAAGGAAGATGAACTGCATTGATTCATAAGTAAATAAAGTGGAGAAGTGGCTCAGAGTGCAGATATATAGAGTGGACGCTGCTGGTCCACCAATTCCCTCACCCCTGAGTTTTTCGAGTTCCAACACTCGCTTGGGTTGTATGGGCTGGTCAGTTAGCTACCAGCGAAAGGTCATGGCTTTGTGGGTTTTATCCCCTTTTTACTTTTGCTATGAAGCTGGCCAATGATTTAGAAATGATCATAAACCTGTTGGTCCAACATTGGAAATAAACAATACATCAAATAATTTCATGTGGTGGTATAGTTCGGAAATTTACCAAGTAGCCTAGAGTTGTCGCTCTTTGAAGAGAACTGTTGGCTGACCTTGTTTTAGTAGCACGCGATAATGATGCCGTTTTAAATACAGGAAGAAATCAAATAGTTGTAACTTCCCCCAGAGTTTAGATGTTCCAAATAAAAGTACTAGTGTGCAGATAATTCACAAAACAGCCCAATAGTTTTGCCAGTTCTCTGTCATGCTGATAAAGCTGAATCTGTTCCAAAATAGCGTTGAGAATATCTGGTCTTGGGTTCTGCACAAATCTCACATGTAATCAAACAATTCTGAAGAAATATGTTATGTGCTGGCGGTGAAAATCTAGTCACTTGTATGTAAAACACAGACTATGCCATCGCTTTGCTGGCTATAATACTTTAAAAAGTTTGACAAGCTGAGATCACACGGTAAGCTTATTTGATATCTTAAGACGTTTATAGATATGTGCTGTCTTGTGGTCATGGTTCTTAAAAAAGTGGATTCGCACGATGCGATTTGTATCAACGACTTTAGGGGATTCCCCAAATTAGCAGTTTTTCGATTAGTCGAGATTTTTCGAGACAAACATCAACCAATCACAGCACTAATAAAATGTGGATCTCCTGACGTCACTAATACCAATCTCACTTTGTGAATGCATCTAAACGGGACTGTGGGAAATGTTCATCACTGACTGTTGCATTTTGTAAGGTGCCTTATCTGTTTTGATGGCACCGGATAAGGACCTGGGGTGACTCTTTTACAGACTTATGCTCACAGATGGGGTACTCGGCAGGCCATATCTTGGGTTTGAATTCAATATGCGTGCCAGTTTGAAAATTTACACAAGAACTAATCGTACAGCTGAATCCAAAGATGGATGGTTATATTCCAGTGAAATATGTTTATTTAAAAATGGCAAACAGTTACTTGTGAAATGGAAGAATTTACATTAAAATAAAAAATAAATAAAAATAAAGTGAATTTTCAGTCAATACCTCGTGATTTTGTGATGGCATTTCTCATGTCACGTATCTTCCTTGCTGATAAGATGGTCGATGGAATGATGCATGGTTTAAGTGTGTAACTTGTTTACAATGAGCTTATGTACATAACATTTAGGTTAAAGAATAACATTTCTTACAATGAACGAGCCCTGTTAAATAAAGTAAAATCACATTAAACCCTACCAAATTTAGTAGTTCTGAATTTATGTGTTCTGGAACCATTGACCAATTCAATTAGTGGTTAATTTATTTGTTAATATATAATACCAATACAAATGTATACTATGCACGTGTTTCTGAAGCACTTGTTCTGAAGGCTCTGTGATTTAGGTCAGTAAAAATGATTGTTCAATTGTAAATAAAAAGGTTATTGGTATAATTATTTTCACTAGGACTTCAGTTATTTAATTTGGCAAGGAATACAATCAAACAGCATAAGATCTAGTTTCTCTCCGATTCTGACATTTCGTCTGGTAGTGACATAATTTAAACGCCACGTGCATGGGCAGACGACACTTATGTGACCTAGTTGTGCCTATATTATCTAGGAATCCGAGGATATCATATTTAAGCTATATCATATTTCCACATGGACATTTTCAGTTATCGGACAGTGAAAAAATCAGCCGGACATTATCAATTAATGGGATTTTCGCAGGATTATGAGAAGTTATGAAAACTTCCGAAGCAGCAAATCTTTTTGGACAAACCTTTTAAAATATGTTTTAAATATATATAAATCCGACGCGTAATGTAACCCTGATAACGGAATCCGACGCGTAATGTAACCCGATTGACGGATACGGTTATTCTGATAACGTAATCCAACGCATAATGTAACCCGATTGACGGATACTGTAATCCTGATAATGTATTCCACGGCATAATGTAACCCGATTGACGGATACGGTTATCCTGATAACGTAATCCAATGCATAATGTAACCCGATTGATGGATACTGTAATCCTTATAACGTAATCCGACGCATAATGTAACCCGATTGACGAATACTATAATCCGAACAAATTTCACTGGGATGACCGTGCCACTTTAACGCTTATTTTATCACATCGGTTGTAATTTACTACTCAACATTTGATAACCATGTTGAATATTTTGTATCATGCAGCTGTCGTATAAAGTTCAACTGAAACTAATGCTATATGTTTGTATTATACACGATTATATCAATTAAGACATTAAAACTGATTGAAAAGCAGATGTTACAAAAAGTCCCTTTGGTCATTTGTGATGAAATCATCCAACTTTCAACACCAATTATGTTTTAATTCACCAGTTCAACACGAACACAAATTATTTATTTTCTGCCACTCGCTTTTATTCTCATAATTAGGTAGATCAGTCCGCGACATGTAGCAGTACGTGCACCGTCTAAAGAACAATGGAAATTAAACCGAGAAACAATATAAGCTTACAACCTTCGTCGACACCGGACGCCGCCCAGGTAAACCCCAGAGATAAACTTTGAAAAAGAAAAACTCTGGGGACCCTGTGTCCGCGTCCGTGCTGCCAAGTGTCTCTGGTTTTGGGTGGCGGACCCTCACATAAAATGAAGTCAATAACGAATAAAAAGTTTACGGCATCTTTCTCCTAGTTCTGTGTTCACAGACGAGATATGGAACTCCGGTGCTGGACGTCGCACTTGCTCCTCCAGAGGGATAGCAATGCACACCAAAGTGACGGGGATGTTAATATCTGCTATATTTTAATTACGTTAAAAAGGGCAAGGGTAAATTTACTCAAAAACCAAGTTGCCTGTACAAAAGTAACCGCGTTACTCTGAAAATATAAAGCAGATAAAGTAGGCCTGATTGTCGATTAACCGATTAACCGAAAACAGATCCTTGCATGGTATGTTATAATCCGATAAAGTAATAACAGGCAAAAAAGTGGTATATATTTTTGTATAAATGTAGAGAAGGAAAATTGTGCTTGCCTCCACCGGGATTCGAACTTGGGTCTCTGGCTAGCAGGGCCAGCGCTATAACCGACTGAGCTACCGAGGCCCACGGTAGAACTAACGATTTTTTATCCAGGTAAAGGCTGCGAATCTGTCTCTACGGTTAGCACTGACACAAGGACACTGAAATAGTGTATTTTTTTTATCTAGATATTACCTGCAAATGTGTTTGCTGTTTTGGGTTATTCTGATGATCTGGCTGGTATTGGCATATATATAATACTGTATAAGTGTAGAGAAAGAAACTTTTGCTTGCCTCTACCAAGATTCAATCTGTCCAACAACCACGACGTTTTATAATAATCAGTGCGCCTGTTGGTGTGTTCCATATTAAAGATCTGCAACACGTAATGGTAACTGAACATGGGTTTGTATCATTGAAGACAATTAACATTTCCCACACGCATGGAGCAGATATCGGAAATGTAATGCAAATATAGTTACATGTACATCGATACATGAGAGCAACATGTACTATGAACAGTCACCTCAAAAAGGTTGTTTTCTGTTCTGTTTCACCAAAATTGTCAGATAATTCTCTCACAGAATCATGGCGCACTTGATTGGGAATGTCGGCTATTTGATTGTAACAGGGGTAGTGATATTGAGTATGACGAACCAACAAAGCAAATAAACTTATCTGAAAATTTGATAAGATTTATTATTGTTTGATGGTGTTTTACTTTGAGCGACTATTGCCTATTATTTGACTATTGTGACAGAATTGAGATAGCTCCAACACTATTTCGATACAATGGCAATATTTAGGACACAATTGCGATAGTGTTGTGAGAACGATTTTTTTAATATTAAGCACAGAATGTGTATCCAAAACATAGATTAATGTAATAAACCATCAGTTGGTATGCTGGTAATATTCAATAAACATTAAGTACAGTCAATTAAGAGCAATTAGTTTTTGTAGGGTATCCATAATCTTTAAGTGTTTTGCTTGAATGCACAGATGAAAATTGTGGCAAAAATGGCAAAATTACATGTATTTGGGAAATAGGCCAAATATAAAAAAACTTTCGATAGTTGGTGCCACTATTGCGATAACTATTGCATCACCAAAGAACTATCGATAATTGGCTATTGAGGCGGCAACTATTGCGATAAATTGATAGTTAGATGTATTGTTACTCCCGTAGGTTTTACTCCCTATTTTACCTAAATGTATATGAAGACGTGCTATACCAGTGGGTGGAGAAAACAAAACCATGACGTCACTGATTAGCTTATGAGAAAATAAGTATCAGTGGCTTGTTCAATGGTGTTTTGTATTTCCATTTTAAATAATTGGGGTTTCACGGCAAACGTACTGAAGTTTATATTACTCATGTAGAACACTCATATTAAAGGAGAAGAAAACAAAAAAACAAAGTCATCTTTAAATTATAGACCATAACTGCCATTACATATTTTGTAGATTCGTCGTTTTCCACTCAAAGGCACTTGAATTGAAATACCAAGGTAAAATGTATGGTGGACTTTCTTTGTCGTGTTCTATTTATATATTTTTTGTTTGTGGATAATAATAACTAATGACAAAAATTCTAGTTTGAGTTTTATCCTAACAAAAAAAAAATCATTTTAATCTGCTTAGTAAAGTTTGGAGAGATTTGTTGATTGAGGAGTGTCCATTTTTTTTGTGCGTTTTTTTTTGTTTGTCAAACGTTGTTGATGCTATTTCACTCACGACGATTGGCTTGTTTGGTTTGTGCTTCTACGCCCAACGTTCTTTATTTCACCTCCATTCTTGAACATGGTGTAGTGTTCTACAGCTGCGGGTGCGGCCACCTCAAAAGTCTTTTTGCTGCTTTCTCACACTCGGTAACTCTTTGGGCCACTGTTGGTGGATACAAAGTTGACTTGGCGATTGTAATACCGGGATGCAGAAACTAAATTTCGAATCTTGTAAGCTTTAGTTGGCCCTCTTTACTTCGGCAGACAGTTTGAATGCAGACCGTCCAGCCCCGTTTACGGTTTACTATGCATATAGACATGGTTATTTTTGCCGTTAATTTTTTTTTTGTCAATTCAAGAACCACTCAAGAAAATTCAGATTTTATTTTTTTAGTTATTATATTTAGTTACTCTCCTTCAAACTACAAATTTGACGTTAGAATAACTGGAAAGCCTCTATCTTGTTCTTCTTGAGAACAATATAAATTTTTCATGAAATTCTGTGATAACGCAAAATGCAGAACTTTTGAGTGCTTATACTATTTTGACTTCATAAGATCGGTATCTTATACAATTATGAACTTTTGGAGAGGTTTATATAGACATCAACACAATAGGATTAACATTTATAGATATTACATTATAAATGCTTACCACATATAACACTTATAATGTTGCACTGGTCTGTCCATGATATGCCAATGAATGGCTGGATCGTGATTTCACCTGCCGAGTCATAAATCATTGTTATATTAATATTCAATTTGTAGCCAGATGCAGCAGAAATTGTAAAACAGGCAGGTAATGCTGTACACTACTCTCATTTTAGCAAATACAGGTTGCGTCATCCGCATATAAACATATATTTAGCCCGCTCTCTACAACCAGGAATATGTAAAAGCCTTCAATGTTCACATTGGTTCGTATTTCTACGGCGAACGGTTCTATAAGCACAGAACATATATATTGTTTAAGCGGTAATGAGAAGCTGGGCACATTTCTTTCATAGGATTTGATGTGGATATTTGGGGTTAGGAGGGTGGGTTTTCAAAAAGCAATATATCTGACCGTCTCAACATAGTCATCTTCAAATGACTGAACAAAGGACATCTACATGAGAAATCATGTATAAACAAGCCTGACAAGTTAAACTATGCAACGACACTGCTTCCACAAAATAATCCAGCTTCGCGTGCAAACAACGATGGACCGCATAAGCCGAAGCCCGTGCATAGTTCACCCTGACAAAAGGTATTTTTCACATGAGGCTTTTAATAAGAAGCCGAGAATGTCCATATAGCAGATGACGGTGATGATGACAAACCCTTCGAAAATTTACGCACGCGCGTTTACTATGAGGCTCAGAAGAATGACATAAACTTTTATGGATGACAACTTCTGAATGGTACATTTCCAACGCAAACGTTTCGTTCCATCTGCTAACACGGTGTTCATCTGAGTTGAGACTTGTGATCATTGCGTAAAAACGTTCTTTGAAACTAGACCCAAGCGTTGTGCCGGACACATACCAGAAGTTGTCATTCATAAAATGTAAGGTTATTCTAATGGTCTGAGTAGGTTTAATACACAGATCTATTTTTTTGTAGGCATAACCTGGGACTATACCATAGTGCATGAAGCTAAATGTAAGTACGGATAAGAGATCTTAGATATTTTGGGCATGAACTTTGGATTCAGCAACATACTAAATTACGTATGTGAAATTTATAAGTGGAATTTCTAGCCATTTTCCCACAAAGCAATAGTATGAAAGTTTCTTTCTCATAAACATTCATTTTCCTATTACTTCACCTTACTTTAATCATTATCAGGGTAATCAGAATACGTAGAAGGCCCTACTAGAGTGGAGTTAAGGAGCAAATACAATAAACAAAACATTGTTTCGTTTTTAAACATAAATTTAATGAAAGGTCACAGTGCTGGACAGTTTTGGAAGATTTAACACAAGTAACGCTTATATTGGTTGTTTGTTTCTTTGGTTGGGATTTTTACACTAAACGTTATGTCATTTCACTCAGTTATGGCGTGCCCGACGTACCCGTGCATGGAACCACCCCCAACGATCCTCTTAACAGATAAAGACATCTCGGGAATAGGATCGACATGACTAAAAAAAGGACTGCAGAAACAACTCTCCTTCCTGATACTCCTGTTACATGTAGCTAGGAGAGCAAGCACCTTGGCACACGAATATCCCGACAATGTTTAGACTATATGTAGGATATTCTATACGTTGTGGAATGAGGACGGAGCCGGATTTGAATATCGTGTATAGCTACCTCTAATTGTGGTTTAATCCATTAAGCCCGCGACATATTGTCTGTGCACAGAGACTTAAATCAGAACTGTTAAATGAATTGTTTGAAATGTTACCAGCTATAGTATTAACGCTGTAAAGCGTAGGCCTATAGACTATGCTTTATATCCTGAAACTCGAAAGAAGATAGTTTTATGGCATTGAAAAAATAGTGTCATGTGCAATTGTCTCTTAATGTCGGAACAGTCTACGTAGTGGCCTCACATTTATGATACATTATGCATTCACATACATTAAAGACGTCATTTGTTTATATTTACAAAAATGCTTAAACCTTTCTCACAGAGATCTATTATAGCGTACAAGAGGAACAAAACTGTTAAGGACATATTGGTGCAGACAAAACTCCCTTCTGTATATAATAACTCATAACTGCTGTTATCCTTACTTTACAGACTAATGGGTTAATTTCATAGTCTACATGATATTCTTTAAGATTATATCAACAAATATATATATATCTGTGTGTGCTACATATTCACCAGATGTCCCCCATCATCCAAGTTTTATCACCTTTTCTCGAGACGTCTGTAGGTTACCCATAACAACTCGAGATTAAGATTTATCCAGAAACTTGTCTCTGATAATTTATCAAGAACATGATGGTGATTTATCGGTTTTAATTAGTCGATATCCCTGTGCCAGTGTTGCACATGCTATCTTTATAACCGTAGAAAACATGCCGAAACCGACAAATGGGTGGAAACATCGAAGAACAAAAAGAAGGCATATAAAATCACGGGCCACATTTGAACGAGAAGATGAATCATCATACAATATATCACTATATATTTTCAACATCCACAAGAAATTTATGCTTTCCAATTAATTTGATCTCATGTTATTGTGCTGTTTCCATAAAATGCATAAACAATGCTTCAGGATATCATGACATGTAAAGGAGTCAAAGGATGCTGGCTTCACACACATCTGATGCAGTGCTCTACCTGTGTGGTGCAATCCCTGGCACCCAAAGGCTGCTCTTGGATACAAGGTCACCCGGGGTCAACAGAGGTGAAAGCGCGGTCTATATAATATCATATATTTTTTACATTAACAAGAAATTTCTGTTTTCGAATGTAATTATTAGCATTTGATGAAATGTAATTGGACGGCTCCTTTAAAATGAATATAAAAGATAAAGAGGCCAAAAAAATGCTAGCCTCCTCACTTTCAAATAATGAATTGTCACAAGGGACACGGACCGTAAATAACCAACTTGAAAACAGCCAGCGCCATTCGTCGTCGGCGACTGAAACATTAAAGGATAGGTAAATAACCCATTACGTCATGGTCTTGATTGGCCTAACTTATAGCATTGCCATGTTAGTCAACGTGCGTTCATAATTCCTTTTAGTTCATTAGTTTTCATTATTAGTGCAGACATATAAGACGTCAACTAATGAGATATTCTTCGACAATATCACGCAACCATTACATCAGGACACTGTTTACAAGATTTCAAAAGATGCCTATTAGTTTACAATGCTGGCTAATGGATGAATTAGCCTACAGGTGTTTTTGTACATAATTGTATATAGTTCGTGTTATAAATATTTACATATATATAGTTATAAATATAGAGACAGAAATGCATGCCTCCGCCGGACATATTTTCAGTAAGCATCCAGCAACGCCTTTTCAGACAAGAGGTGAACCTGTGATTTTCGGTTAAAATATAGACAGAGGTATGTATGATTTGTTATAATATGTTACTGATAAAGCTTATACAAGTTAGCACTCCGAAATTCAGCTGTCGATTTCTTTAACGTTTTGCTTAAAAAAGAAGACCAAAAACTGAGTTTGTTTGATCTTTGAGGATTAAAAGAAAGACTGTTCTTTATTACTATGATTTCTGTATTTTGCAGGGACCAAAATGCAAGGGTTAAACAATTCGATGGATCAAGACAATTTCACAAGTTCTTATATAACAACGACACAGTTGTATCTGGACCGTCCATTGTACAAAATGCCCAAGGACTTGACCAATATTATACTGATATGTTTGGGCTTCTTTATGGCTGTATCAAGTTTGTTGTGCAATGGATGTGTGCTACAAGCATTGCTCAAGGTTTCGTCACTCGACCTAAAGTCCAAAATGCTTTTAATAAACTCTATGATTATAGATGGCCTGTGTCCGCTGCCGTATTGTTTAAGGGGTGTTCAGTATATCGTTGTAGCTTTCGGTATTTCAGATGCACATACACTAACCTGTTTGGCAAGTATGAAATCTACGTTGGGAACTTTATTTCAATACCTCCAAACTCTGTCCTCTCTCATGCTGGCATTTGACAGATTTTATGCCGTTATTGCTCCGATACGTTATTACGTTCGACCGTATCCCAAACTCGTGTCCAGCCTGATCATCAGTGTCATCTGGTTTACAGCAGTCACTTTGATTCTACCCATGGTTTTAGGTGCTATAACGCCTGGGAATATGGATACAATATGTCGACTTGTGCTTCTTGCTGACGAGGACTGGAACTTGGGTACTAAGTCTGTTGTTGTTGTCGGCTTACATGTAGTGGCGTTTCTGATATACATAGCTGTGTTTGTAAAACTTGGATGTCGGCACAGGATAATGAAAACAAAAGGATCTAGTTATAATGTCCACGGAGTAACATCAGGATCAATGGCTGTCACTTTTTTCTGCATATATTTATCAACGCTAGTTATATTCCTACCTGCCCCTCTTTTAGCGATAAGTATGAAGTATGCTGGAATCCGCGTTCCATCAGCTTCTATCAAATCTCAGTTGGCCAATTCCCTGATACTTTTATTTTACTTCAACTGCTCATTGAATTCTATAATTCTGGGTAGGAGAATACCGTCCATCCGCCAACACCTGATACAAGTATGGTGATCAGCAAAGAATAATGTTACGCGTTCTTAACAATTGAGTTATCCCCCTATAATAACTGTGAAAAAAAATTGAAAATAAATGTTGATACATAGCCATGGAGAGAGACATCCATGGCATCAAAAGAGCCACGGGACTCTCTTTTTCAGTCTGAAAATGCTTAAGGGCCTTTGTGAAAATTCCATCGCAGATTTATTTTGGCTAAAGGAAAGTTTTGGAATAACAAAAAACAAACACCTGGAAAATAACAGTTCGGGTTTACATGAGCATGTGTCTATTTGCTGCCACGTGTGAGCCTTGCTTTGAGATACCAACGTTACTCCAATTCAACCGTTGTTAGCCCCGCTTCTGCGAGATTCAAAATTTTGACTCGTTACATATAAGGTCATTCACCACGGTGGGATCAAGGTTGATACATATGGTTGAAAACGACCAGCCCTTTTTACCTTGAATTCAACTTACGGCAGGATTTCTTATGAATCGTAAAAGTGCTGTGTACTCATTGGATATTTTTCATTTTAACATCAGTGTCAACATTTTTTAACAAGTCTATAAAGACTTTTATAAAAAAAACGAATCAACCAGATTTTGTTGAAAAAGACTTATTTGGGGTGCTTATGTGACACCACTACATTATAAAGGTTAAACCAGACAACAGAAATACCGTAGAGTACGACGTTAAACACCCGGCAAACACATTTAAAAATGTATCATTTTTGGTCCAGGGCTGGTTTTTCAAAGCTCGGTTAATCCAATAGTTAGATAACGTAACGTAAAAATAAATTTCTGTAATGACGTAGTGCTTATTTATTTTGTAACGCTACGTCATCTAACTACGTGATATCTTGTTACAAAAACAATATATCTTGTGTAAGCGGCATTTAGAATCTTGGTACATAGCAAAAACATGACGACTAAGATCTTAGCATCTAGGCCGAAACGTCGCTTCTCAATATACCCAGAAGTTGAAAATCCATCTTAGTCGTCATGTTTTTTTTATTAAAAACAATAAACCCATAAGTTGTAAATCCATTTTCTTAATGCCACTTAAACAAGATATCTTGTTGTTTGCTGTTTTGCTTCGTCTCGATGTTTTGAGAGGCTGCTAGTTATAAATTGCAATCAGATCGCCACTAAGTTTGGCGCAATTGTTACAGAGCTGGGTTGGTCAAAGGTTGAACCAAAATCGGAAATGACGAATTACGATTTTTGCTGACTTTCTGAAATAAGGATGGGGAAATGGTGTCGCTCATGGAGATATGTGGCGAGTGTTTATCTCCTGGTCCAAAGTACAGTCTTACTTGTTTTCGAAATGTGTGGTAATCCTACTATGTTTTAGTTTGTGGTAAAATTTGTCAGACATACTCCTTGGGATAATTTATGATCTTTAAATTCATATAGCATTAAACATTACCCAAGACCATTTCAAAAGCGTAACAATGAACTATGGCAAGCCGTTTTATCACTTCTCTGATTATTGTACATATGTGGAAATCTTTTAAACATATGTGGAAAAGATTTCCACATATGTGAAAAACATTTCCACATATGTTTAATAAACTTTTATTTTACATATGTAAAATTCTTTTTCACATATGTTAAAAAGTATTCTACA
>JAVFBZ010198203.1:2546-12663 GCA_032466195.1 Katharina tunicata | reverse complement strand
TTGTTTTGTACTTTTATTGCATCGGTTTCACTTAAGATTAATTTAATGGTGATCTTGTTTATTTGACAGGCTTTCCAGCAGTTTGATATTGAGGGAAGTGGAGTGGCTGAGGTGGCCACCATGGCTGATGCTCTCCGTTCTTCAGGAGGCGGCAGTCTACAGGGAGACCTTAACTACAACATACGCATGTTACAGGCTTGTTCTTTAATACCAGGTAGGTTTATCCTTTGGCATACAAAGAGTGAAGCTTTGCCACGTAAATAAATTCCACACTTTCTCTAATAACACTGTGGTTTCTATCATTGTTTGTGATTGGTCCTGTCACTGTGATTTGTGATAGAGATTAGTAACACCCAACAATACCAAATGCCTAAAATGTTAAGTCATTTCATTAGTGCACTATCGTTGAGCACAATATCAAACACCAAACAAATACCCAAAAAACAAACAACATGTCACCTGGGCTGGGTTGTTTAAAAGTTAAACAAAACAGCGTAACAAGGAACCTATATTGTGACGTGACGTCGTACAACAACAGTTTTAAGTTAATACACCTTTGAACAACCGGCCCAAGTTTAGTATACATTTGATAAATCCATAAATCATCAGCTGTTGTGGCTTTCCTTATCGTAAAAACTGTATTTTTATTTTAATGTATTAAACCTTATTATTTTGAGTATATGTGATGGAAGTTTGTTAACCATTTTGAATCTATAGGATTTGTAGATGTCTATGCAAGAGATCAGCATGCTGTAAGACAACACGGGGACAGGATTTTGAAGGTAAAACCTTAGTGTGAATGTTAAACTACAGAACCAATGCATTTCTGTAGATAAAAAGAATAAATAAATAACACAATAACGTCAAGCTTCACTATAAGTGTTTAAAAAGGCATTTTTACAGGAAAAAGAAAAGGTTTAAAAATAAGAATAACATTTTTTATGGACTTGTGATGTAATTTATTACCCTGTCTTTATATTATAATTGTATTGGTTTGCATGTAAGATGAATTGTTCTCTGATACAAATTTGTTTGATACATTTACCTTGAATTTATTCAACAAACTTTACTTATTTCAAACAAACATGAAGAAGAAATGCATTCAAAATGACTTGTTTCAGTTTTTGTTATGGAACCGTGCACCAACCAATTACCTCCCTTTTCCAATTTTGAATGGATTTAACAACACCTCTAACATGAGAAAATCTGTACTGATGTCTATCATGAAAAACTTTCAGGAATTTTGTGAGTATTACTGTATAAGTATAATGTCCAAGAACCAAGCTTGTCAGTATCAATAGCCTTGTAAAAAGGCAGTGTTCAATCTTGAGACCTATACCCACACGCTTAACTTGGGTCACCCCTACATTACACCTGTAAAGTGTTATTTTCTGTGATAAATATATTTTATGTTGTGTTTTATTTATACCATTCCTACTTTATATTGTATATTATTAATATGTTGTTGCTGTTTACCTTGTATCATTTATATTTTATGATTGTATATATTAACACAGGACCCTCTGGGAGAACAGTGGAACACTGAACAAGCTACCCTATTTAAGCAAACTTAATAAGTAAATTAATAAATAAATAAAATGGATAAACATTCACTTTTGCAAAGACATACACAAAATTAACTCCTGGTGAAAGGAACAACCATACAAGCATTGTCCAGTAAAATTACTTTCATAGAGTAAGGAGAAATTAAAATATAAAGTATGAACTGGATGTAGCATCTAGTAATATATTTCTTGAATTAAGATATTGATATTTAAGAAAATTTCCAGGGATACACAAAAGGTAAGCTTAGATTTGCAAGGTAAAATCTCTTTAACAGCGTTAAGTTTTGTTTGAATTTCAGCTTTAAATGACACCGATGATGTAACTATTGGCAGCGATGAGGCTAAACTGATCACTAAATGTTTCAACTGTGTGGAGGTCTCTACAAACAGTAACGATGCTTGCAGGTGATGCTCTAAAGTCTGTTTTTAAAAATATTGATTATTTTTATATTCCATTTAAAGCCATTTGATTAATTGCAAAATAGTTCTAAAAAATTGTAGTAGAAATGATCTTTTTCCAGTTTTGTTATGATTGTAAATTAAACCGACGAACAGAAGTTGCAAAATAAAGTATTGTCTGTTTTTCAGGTTAACCAATGGGGATTCCTCGTCTTGTTGGCAGTCAGACGGAGCTGCTCGAACACACTGGATCAGGTATTGCTCTTTGTCTACTTAGGCGTAATTCAATCAAAATCTTAACTAATTTCCATTGTCCTAAGAAGATCATCACTGATAATAACATTCTAGAGGTTATGATATCTTTTTTCTGATTGATGGGCTGTTGGATCAAAGCTTGCCAAAGACAGGGCGAAATTGCAGCCAAATTACCACTCCCAAACAAATCATCACTGACTCTTTTTTTTTAAACATATAACCTGGTACATTACTTTGAATATGGCCATATCTCCTTATCAAAGTTTTTCATCGTTAACTTGACCTACTTTCAAAATTATAAATAAGGGTATCCTTAAACTTAATCCAATTTCACCAAAGGTGAAAAGGCTCTGACACAGTGCAACCCCCTGTCACTATTATTTATATGGACAGTTCATTAGAGACTGACAATATACATGTAGTCGACTCGGTCACAGTGCAACTTTCTTCATATAGTTCTAGTATATATGTGCAAATTAAGTAGACCAAGAGGTAGCAAAGTAGGTAACAAAATATGATTCATAATAATCTCAGTTAGAAACAGTACAATAATAGACAGCTCTTGTACAGATTAATGTCAGCAAGATTGTGAAGACAAAATATTTGACATGATATCAGGCGCAACCGTGCAGTTAAACTTACTTTTTTTCTGTGGAATTTGGAAGAAATGATTGCACATAATGGTTGTCATTGTAATCCTCTTAAAAAATAAAGCATGACAATTGCAATACTTTGTCAAGACGATAATCAGGAGGTTGAGAATCTTATGTTTGAGATTAAAAAGGGTAGGCCTATGCTACATGTATCTATAACAACAACAACAACATATATTCAAATAATAATCAATGGTGTGTGGTGAATATTCAAATAGTACAATATGATATTCTTTCCACAACTAGTTGCATGGGGTTACATGTTTAAAGTAATCAAAAAAAATGAAAGTCAAATGATGTGAAAAAAGCACACGGATTATTAAAATAATTTTGATCTTTAAAGTTTTGGTGTTAGGTTCTGAGGTTTCTCTGTCCAACTGATAGAAATTAGAAGACTGCCGAGATCTAGAAACTATTTTGTGTGTATAGGGCTGTATTCTGTGTGTTGTAGACTACGGATGAAGAGCAATGTAGTTTTGAAGCAGTTGTCGGTAGAAGTGGCTGCAGCTGACCAGAGCTATATGCCTCAGCTGATATCAGTGACTGTGGGGAAAACTGCTCATAGCTTACGAGAGGTCAGGGTGATTCGGGTTCCCAGGTGAGAAATTAATACCATATCACAGGAATTTGTGTACCTGCATCAGAAAAAATACAAACCAGTGACAGCATGAAAGGCACGAACATGTACGTTAGCCTGATAGAAAAAAATGTTTAAATTGTGCGGTTGTTTTGATAACATATGATCAATATTTCATCTTTCACATTTTCTGTTTATAAAAAAAAAAAAAAAATGCCCAAGATATTAAGCAAATATCCTCTAATAGACATTTTCATGTTTGAATACAGAATACAGAAATTAATACAGAATAGAGCTGTCATTCCACCATTGGTCCCATGGAAATCGTTGTACATGTAAATAGGATTTTATTGGTAATTTTATTTTCAGCCATTTGACAGGGGACCTTGTTCTTGTTGAAAACCTTAAAGTCTTCTATCCAAGTAAGCTTTTCCATCCTTTTTCTTTGTACAAATCTGAACTTTCAACTTCGTTAATGTTCTGTTTTAAACAGTGATATCTATATGGTATGTTGTTGACTCGGAAGGTATTGCTCTAGCCAAATGGACCAGGGACCGACGTAATAAAAACTTGAGTATACTCAAGTCGGAGTCTGTGCTCAAACTCTTGAGATCTTACTCCCCTGAGTTGTGCTCCACATTTGTGGTTAAAAAACGTGTTGAGCGCGCACTCAGCTGAGTACAAAACCAGCCGCTTGAGCACGCTTTCAGTGTATGAGTGTAGGAGGTAGATCGACGTTACATTGTTTTTGCCAGCTGCTTCATTTTTTCATGTCTCGGAAAGCAAGTTTGGCTCTAAATATAGGACCGATTTTCAAAATCCAATCAAAAAGGGTTTGTAAAAATGCATTAAAACCCATTAAAAGCCTTATTCAACTAAATTTTCTTGTTGAGTATGGTCTTGAGCATGGTAGGTGCCTTGCTCAAGAATCAAACATTTTCGTACTCCATGGAGCACAGTAGGCGTACTCATCCTTATTTTATAACCTTCAATTGTGAGCATGGTTTAGGAGTACACTCAGTTTTGTAACCTGGGCCTCTGATTTGATATACACCACAGATTGGAGTCTGTATCACCAATCGGCATCCGATAAATCTAGTTCTATTGAAAGAATATGCCAATGTCTGAAGTTACAGTCATCATGAAATTAATATTATGACTTCTTAATTTCTTTAGTTGTTCAGATTAACATAAAGCGATGTCACAGTGATGGGTGTGATACAAGAATACATGGTCTAAAAACACTAGGATACAGGTAACTGCTTTATGCAATAACTCAAAAGATTATTTATTTAAACCAGTGTCATTGTTAGTGTGCTTGTTTAGGAAATGGCTTAGACTAGTATCAGGAATATATTATGGAATTAAATTGTACATTCTTTCAGATTTACAGACATTTTAAGTGCGTGATGCAATATGTTGTACATGTACATGTCCTTTTCATTAAAAACTATAAATGTAAAGTACAATTTTGTTTTCTTTAAAATACTTAACAAAAATAAAGATTCAGAATCACAGATCTGTATGTGATAAAACTTGACATTTGTAAGTTATTTTAACTGTAATATTATCAGCATTTAGAAGCTGTTGAGACAATAATTTTATGGATTAAAACAAAAGAAGTTGGAATCCATACAATTTTTGTCCTGTACATTTTAACTACATGTATGTATCACAATTGTGCTAGTCAATTGAAATCATAAATATAGCTTTAATGTTTGAAATACCATTGTTTTATTACCAGGATAGTTAAGGAGAGTGGTATCAGTGTGATGGAAGCAGCTGAGATCTGGTACTTACAGGTGATGGCAGCCACTGCTCTGGCCGCTATGCCTGTCGCTCCCCAACTCAGAGCTGTAATACTCACCCATACCGAGTAAGTCACTCTGTTTTACTCACTCATATAAACACAGGCATACTGTTTTTTATCCAGTACAGTTTAGGACAGAAAAATGCAAAGTTTTCCAATTCTTCAAGGTATACAAATTAGTGGATAATGTTTACAATTTTAATCTGCAGAGAAGAAATCATCATCCACTTTTCAATTAATTAATCATTTATAACATATATATTCATACTTGTCTTGTATGCACAGGTGTACTGGTATATTTCAGTGTGAACATTTATCTTAACACTAATATTAACAATATTACTATATTTTTTACAGTGAGGTATTTTGACAGTAAAATATAACCTCTAACAAGACTTAGATTTCATGGTATTAAAATCAATCTTACTGAACTTTTTTTATTTTAACCACGACATTTCATCTGAGCCTCTCTCTTACATGTAGGTCAGCCCTGCAGCACATGGCCCCTCTCTCCCTCAGTCCAACCAGTGCTGACAAACCACCCATGTTGAGTGGGCATGTTCTACAAGAAGTTGATAAGTTCATCAGAGAAATATCTCAGTGAGTTACAATTTGAATTTTGTTTTGTATTGTATCATTTTTCATAATTTTAAAACTTTTAAAGATCATAAACAATTCGGCAAATTATGACTTTAACCGTATTCAAGGTACAGTTATGTGATTAAAAAGATAAACTGTATACAAGCTGGGCTAATTGCTTGGTTGATTTTCATCTGAGAATACAGTCTATTAGTTTTAACACACATTCCGCTTCATCGAAGATCAGCTGTTTATTCGGTTTTACAGTGTTCGTAAAATGTTATGGCACATAAAACACAACGATTACAGCAAGTGAAATCATGTGAACGAAGTTACGTTATTTGTTAAGTTCTCGCGAGAATTGCATGGCATTTGACCCAACACATGCAACTTTTGTTGATACGACGAGTCGCACTGTGTGAACGCGGCTTTACTAAGTGCCATTTCATCAAACACTTAACCCTGTGTTGGGCTAAGTATTACAACTTTGTGACAAAATTTTTTTACCACGAAGAAAACAGCGCTAAGGTTCTTATGTTTTCTTTCAGAAACACAGATGGTATTATAAGCAATGAAGGTCTCAAGGTCCTCCTCACTTTCAACATTGCAAGAGGTCATGTGACTGGCATTCTAAGATCCCTCAAACTCTTATTAGGTAATTCGTTAATTATCATCTTGACTTTACATTGTTATATTTTTAATATTATGAAACTCAACTGATGCATAACAAAAATTGTTTGATCTGTTTGCAAAATATTTCCCTCGATTGTAATGTTTGGTCTTTCTTTTGTTTCAGAGCGAGATTCTATGAAGTTGGAAACAGTTTCATTGCTACATAAACTACAATCCGTACGAGATTCATTTTGGGAAAAACATGGTATGATATTTTAACTCAGATCACAAACAATTCACCAAATTATGATGTCAACCTTATTCAAGTATAAAATCTTTTTCATCATGGCATTCTTCCATAACCTCTTTTAAGCTAAACTGCAGTTTTCATAGTATTACATATAGTTTATTGAACTCTACCTGAACCACACACAATTGTGTTTCTAGTCATTGGAAAACAAGAATAAGTAATGATTGAATGCTAGAACCTCAAATAGATCAAATAAGTGACAGATAACTGATTTATTGTCAAATTTGTACCAAATGCACAAGTATTCGGATGAAAAGTTTCTCTCCAGATTCTGTATCAGGTCTTACATTTTTTTGTTTCCTTTCAAATATCTCTGGTTTACAGACTATGGCTTTATTTACCCTTTTCGAGGGGAGTTTGTAGCTATGGCCAAGTTACTCATGTATATCTTATTTACAGGCAGCCCATTGATCGTTTCTTTATGTGGTTGTGATGGGGGCTCGGATGAGAATACACAGCCTGAGAATGTACTCACTGGAAACTGGACATCACAGACCAAAGGTATACATTTGATCACATCCATGTTTATATAAAATTTATTCCCACCATACCTATGCCTCTGTAAAAAAAAAAAAGATCTTTCAACTGCGCAATGTTTTACACTTATGGTGAAATAAAAATCAATCAATCAATCAATTAAAGCAGATTAATGTACATTGTAATAGAAACTTATCTTGACTAAAAGATTGTTACATTTGTGTCCTTTCTCTGTGTTACCATGTGGGACAAACATCACAATGAAAGTCATTCTATTGTCTTCATCTGTGTGGGCTTTTTGCAGATAAGATAACTAATAGCGGATTAGATATACCTTTAAGACCCAATTTCATCTTTTAGATTTACACCTCTTTTTGCTAACTTTCTTACATTACCTTTAGATATGTTATTCAGATTTAAGTAACGGTTAGATCTAATACCATCAACTATTAGCTATTGACTAATAGAACACTGCCAAAGATATGACACATGTGAGATATTTTTTTATTAAATCTAGATGGTTGTTGTCTGAAGATTTCTATATCCTGGTGTTCTCTCAATAAGAAGGCATCAGAAAGTAAAAATGTTGTTGTGTCCTGTATTAAATTAACCATTAAATTGTTATATTCTATTCTAATCAATTCATTTGTTATATTTATTTCTCTACAGCCTACCAGTCGGCTGAAGGAAGAACAAGAGTTAACATGTTCTTCAAAGCCCCAGACTTTGTACACGTTACAAAAATCAGAATAAAGGTGTGTCATAATTCATTTTCTATGGACAAATATAAAAATATTTCTTATCATTTTTTTTAATGAATTTTGTTCATGTTAGATGATCCTGATCAGTAGATATTTGAGAGTAAGACAATATTTGAATAAATCATATGTCCTTTGAAATACAATTAACAATGGAAAAGATTTGTTTTCTGTTATTTCAGCCGAATCAAACACAATAACCATGCAAACATTCATACCCCACAATCATTACTCTGATAATCAGGGTTGTATAATAAAGCTTTTATTTAATTTTAGGTTTGTTCGGGAGCCAAGGGAGCCAGAAGAGGACTTATATTTGTCTACAATAATGAAGGGTTAGTATGTTGATTTTGTGTCGAACACCAGGTGCTTTACTTTTAAGTGGGTGATTGGTAGGGGCTTTCTGTGCCCTGGTGCTGAGCAATGGCAAGCATTTGGCTTAGTCGTAAATTAATTAATCATTTATAACATATGTATTCATAGTTTTCTTGTATGTACAGATGTACTGGTATATTTCAGTGTGAAAATGTATATAATTCTTGTTCTAAATCATCTATTTCCTGTAACTTCTGTCCCTTTGATTAACAGCTTTTTTGTAACGACTGACCATTGTTTATCCCATGGACACTTGTATTGCAGGTAGATAAAGTGCATTTTGCACCAATAAAAATCGACATGGAGCCGGTAATAGCAAAGAAAATAGTATCGAACTATTTAGCATAACAAACTACAAAAGGACCAATGCTACAAGATAGTCAAATCATGTGATAGAGTTGAATTGGGTTCATTGGTGGATTGATCTGGTCAAGAGCCAGTAGTCTTGCTATGGCGTTCACACCTATATTCAAAATGCCCTGGCCCTCTGGTGGTTTAGGGCAGTATGTTTCCAGATTGTATTCATGCTGTCATACTTAGCCAAGAGCAATAACACTGCAGTGACTACACATTTTATGGTTGTGTTAAGAGTTGCTGTCTGCTGTTGGAATACAGGGCCGTCATATAATTGAAAAATCATTGAGCACGGCGTTTAACACCATTAAATCAATCAATCAAAATGCCCAGTCATTACCTTCAACATGTTATAGGTCTGTCACAGAAGTGAATCTGTTGACTGTTTTATACAAATGATGATGATATAAGGGAAATGACTGTTACTACGATGAAAACGCCCAAACAAAAAAATGTTTACTTTTATAATATCCGCTAAATGCATGTTACAGGATATTTAATATTTTTACTCACACTGGCACATGGATATACATGAATATGTGGAGGCAAGCAACATTTTCTTTCTCTACATTTATACAAAAATATATATTAAATATTTTTGTATAAATGTAGAGAAAGAAAATTTTGCTTGCCTCCACCGGGATTCGAAAATATATATATTTATATTTTATTTATTTTACTTAATGAAACTTCTTTTTCTCCAGTGATACTTTTAACATGAGTGAGCATATAGAGAAATTCAAGGTGTATGATACATGGGGTGCCCTCGAGTACAAGTTTAGTGTTGAAGTCAGGTAAATTGCTGGTTATATTCTAGTTTTTATGTCAACTCTAACATGTTATAAAGCCTTTTTCAATTCTTTATTATTCTAGCTTTTGTAAAGGTCGTATAAAGTATAATGTAAAATTAAGGAGTCATCAAAGTTACAAATCGCTACTTATAGAGAGTAGTTTGGGTTTTTTGCATACATTTGTTCATTATTTGAGACTCCGCGACTAACATGTTACATCTCATTAAAATCAAATAAGTGATACATCTGAGTACAGTATACATGTAGAATTGAATCAGTTTTTTATTACAGTAAAATGGTATATGTAGTTTTTACCTGTACTAATTTTTGGTGTGGTTGTGATGTGTTACAGAGCAGCTGGTATAGGGGGTAAACCTGATAACCCTGTGGCATATTTTACCCTTGAGGATGACTGGTAAGATGAATACTAATCAAATGCAGTTTTCCAAATTGATTTTCATTTGTTTTAAAGCATCTGAACAATTTTTTATATATATTGTATACATGTAATAGAAGTTGACATGTATTGGTACGAAATCCATTTCCAACAAAAAATCTTTCCATATCCAAAAACTTCAATTTTCAATTTTTAACAAGTTTTT
>JAVFBZ010198192.1:0-13974 GCA_032466195.1 Katharina tunicata | reverse complement strand
TTTTCTCGAGATATGCCTTTAGGTTATCCAGAACAACTCGAGATTCAGGTCTATCTAGAAACTTGTCTCTGAGAATTCATCTAGAATATGAGATCATTTCTCGGCTTTAATTAGTTGATATCCCTGTGCGAGTGTGATAACTCCTGACAAAAATATATACATGAAATATGTATATATGTACTAAATCAAGTAATATTAATTACCCTGTATCTCAATGTAACCTGACTTTCTTCAGGGAACGCTGGTAACGTACTTGATGGTTACCACCCGTCTAAATACAAAGAGGAGGGTAGTAGTGGTGAGGAATCAGGAGCAGAATCCTCAGAGGAAGAGGAGGATCAAGAGGTCCGTGAAGCTAAATGGCACAGCACAACGCAACCCAGTAGACCTGTCTCCAAGGATAACGTCTATTACCACATGGCCTACGATGACCAGAAGCCTTGCATGTATATCGCAGAGTTTTTTGAAGATCATCGGCGTAGACTTACCAATTCTAACATCTTAGAAAAGATTGCTGAGAAACTGGTAAAATTATATATATTTTTCTTCCCTTTTTATACTTTTTAAACATATTTCAGGTTTTTAATATCATTTCGACGAGATGCCCAAAAAGTTTAAATAATTTTAAATAAGCTAATAGAGTAAGCAATCTTTTTGTCTTAATCTATGAATAAACTTTGGCTTTGCCAGGAGTTGTCAAGATCTTCCTGTGTGCTAGTGCTTGGTGTACTAAAAGGCATCAGAAAAACAAATTTACATGACATCTTGTTTCTTATGTACTTGTCTTGTATTTTGGTTGTGTATTGTCATGATAAATTGTTTATTCACTTCTCTGACAAGCTGTCACACAAGTACATGTTCATAAGCTTTAGTCGGCCTTAGCTTCAATCGGAACTGTACACCAATTTCGCACATTTTATAATTCTGATGTTTTCTGATGGATTGACTATTTTGTTTCTAGGAGGACTCGATAGAGGATGTTAACGAGATGTTACTACAGGAGCGACCATTCCCAGAGAAACGATTAAGAGGACTCTTTGAGGAGTTGGGGTCTGCCTGTTCAAAGTTTGTTTCCCTCGTGAAAGGTACCAGTGGCGGGGCTGCAGCGGGGAAGACAATACTTGATAAGAAGAGACATTTACTACTCGTCAGAGAAATGGTAGGGAAGAAAGGGTTTACAAACTCTTTGTAAATCTTAAAACCCCGATCAAACAAAGTCATCATCAAAGTAAAATGACATGAAGTAGATGTACAGTATGATGCCAATAGGGTCTGTAAGTCACGTCATGTGACGAAAGAGATTTCACAGCATTCATTCCACTTCCGGGTACCACCTACTTTTGTTTAAAGGTACTATACCGCATAATTTCGGCCAACAATCGTCTAAAATGAATTAAACCGGGTTTTCTATATTTTTCTAGTGTGGCCCAAAGTAAAAGCTTTCAGAAAATATCAACCTCGAGAATGTGCGATATACCGTATTAAACTAATAATAAAGGATGTAAAATCTATAATGCGTGTCACATTATAGATTTTGGCCGAAATTCTGCGGTATAGTACCTTTAAGCTATAACATAAAACCTGAAGTTTAAGAGGTGACAACCTTATAACTAAACCAGCGCAAAAGAAAATACAATTCTGAGCGAAGCTATTCAAAACGTACCGCCAAAAAGTAGAAACAAATGGGACTTACATGTCTGATAACTAAATAAATAGTGTTTTTGACCACAAAAAAAAAATAGAGAAAATATATCCCTTTACTTTGATAATTTTATGGCTAAATATGAAAATCAAGATAGCCCGTTAACATAGCCCAGGTGACAAAAGTGATACTTACATAATTTTTTCCTGTACAGGATCACCTGTCTACACTGGCTCGGACGATGAAAGCTACCGTGACGAAAACAAACATTAAGGAAAAGTTGAAATCAGCACATGTCTATCTACAGAAAGTGAAAAACTTGGCAGCAGAGGTAGGCTTAGCATTTCTACAGCATGTCAGTTTTGCTGATCTGAATTGTTTTGGGTAAACACCCTTTTTATTTGTTAAGTTTGAGCAGTACATAGTGTTAATTTTAATATCAAATACTGTAGCACTGTAATAATGAGTCTTTCAAGACACCTATCCACTCAAGGTATATGAACAAATTTAACTGATGGTTTTGGGGATTTTCAGTTTGGCAAGATTTGTTAGAACCAGTGAAATTTTCTTTATTTGTCTTTTGATTGTAAGTCAAACTGTTGTTAGACAAGCCCTTATACGCTGGCAGTAAGTTTGTCCATTAATATTCCTCTTCAGTCTCCTCTCTGATAAATTCATAGACTCTGGGAGCCACGCTTGGGGTCGTTCTGTAAAGCTTTAGCCTCCAGATCACCTTTGAGATCGCAGGATGGTTTAAGGTTTCCGTTCCGTTTTCCACCGAAAACACTACATGATCGTCAAAAGTCAAATGCACTTGAATGCGACCTGAAAACGGGATAAATAAATACAGATACATATAAATATAAATGATTACAGATGATCTGAGGTAACAAGTTTTCTGTTTTTTTAAATTTAGCCGCAATCGGCGCTTCCGGATATTTTCATATGGATGATAAGTGGTAATAAGAGGATAGCCTATCAGCGAATACCCTCTAAAAACGTCATCTACTCTGTCGTGGATGAGGAAAAGGGAAAGAACTGTGGCAAGGTTGTCACGCTACTTCTCAAGGTAAGTCAAGGTCATCGTTTGTTAAGTTACCCTAAATACTCAACCAAAATTCGACCTAAAGGGCACAAGTTTTAAGTAAGTTATTGAATCTATAATGTGAATTTGGAACTAAAACTTATATTTTTCAGTATTTTCAAGTCCAAACTTCATAAAAAGTTCATGATTGTGGTTCTTAATCTTTGCAAAACATGTCGAATTTGTTATGGATTTAGGATACTAGGTGTGTTAATGAAAGTCAACTACATATGGCTGTGTTTGTCATGTTATGTAATTTTTTCAAAGAACACTGGTTATTGTGGATAAACGATATGAAATAAATACATGTATGCCAGTACAGACTAAAACATATTTAATTGAAAACGTTCATTGTCACTCTCTTTATTATAATCCAATGTAATTTTCTAACATGAAAAATAACAACATTTTTGCAGTTACCAGGTAAGAAGGCTACTGGACAGTCTGGTTGGGCAATCCAGGCCAAACTACAGGTCTATTTCTGGTTGGGCCTTAGTAAACACAAGAAGGGCTTCCTCTCAGGTCTCCCAAGGGGTTATGAGGAGTCTGAGGACATTACAAACGCTAATAAACCTGGGGCTCTCCCACCAACAGTTGTAACTTACTCAGGTTAGTCTGCTCCTCAATTTTAATTACACTTTTTTTTGCCAACAGAATTCCAGATAAAAAACTGAAATCAAAAACAAAGAAGTGCAATAGTATTTTAAAAGATTAGATATTGTTGGTATGCATATTATCTTCCTATCTCTGGTGAGCACTGGCCAAAAGGACATCAAGACCCCACTTTTGTGTGGTTTTTGCCAATGATAATTCTTTCTCCCTTTGGGCTGATAGATTGTCGTTTTAGTTAAGTAGACTGTGACGTAAAAGTCAGAACCACATCAAACAAATTATCTTTTTTAATAGTAAAACTATAAAGGAATTGCTGTGTGAAATAATAATGTATGTGTATTTACACTTGTATCTATGATGTGTGACCTGCACCAAATGTGAAGAAAACTCAATAAAGATCAGTTTTGGAGAAGAAAAAAATTAAACAATTTAATACTGATATGAAAAAAATTTTGGTTTTCAGAGAAGCAGACGTTCCAGTTGAGAGCACACATGTACCAAGCCCGGAGTATTGTCGGATCTGACGCGTCAGGCCTTTCTGATCCTTTTGCTCGCATTTGTTTCTCCAACGTCAGTATGAGCACGCAGGTCATTGAGGAAACGCTGAGTCCTACCTGGGACGAACTGCTCATCATAAAAGAGGTCACCATGTATGGGGTCATGGAAGAAATCATGGACGACCCACCAACATTAATCGTGGAGCTCTTTGATCAAGATAAAGTTGTAAGTGTCCAGTTTCAAATGAAATCATGTGACCATCGCCAGATAAGAATTTATTCTTTTAGAGGCTTTTAGAAGTCGAGACACTTAGAATATTATGGATTACAATTTCTGGCGTATTTCAAGCGCAAAATTTTTCTTGAAAAGAGCCATCGCATTTAGGCCTAAACGTTAAGCCGGAAAGAAACCATAAGGTGTCATCCATAATATCTTATCTTGTTATTGGATAAGAAGGTATTAAGGGTTATTTATTAAAATAAAATTGTTTGCATTCGATAAACCTGTGCCTAGATATGATCCACTGTACTCATGTGATGCATGCTTAAGCAAGAACATCGTCAGTTGTTTTTTACTTTACTTGAAGTACTTAAATGTTTAATTATATCCATCCTAGTCAATACAATTGGAGGTAATTAGAAATATAGTCTATAATGGAAACACTGACAATTCCATATAACTCTGAGTTTGTAAAAAAAAAATTTATTAAACTATTTCTATTGATTTTTCAGGGAAAAGCTGAGTTTATTGGTCGATCGTTAACAAAACCTGTTGTCAAAATGAGCAACGAGCATTATGCAGCTCCGAAATTCCCTCCTCGCTTGGAATGGTGGGATATTTTCCGAGGACAAGACAAAGCTGGGGAATTACTGGCATGTTTTGAACTATTACAGGTACAAAGATTCATACATTTATTTGTTGATTTTGTTAAACTTTTTATATGTATTTTAAGATTACGATCTATCCAGAAACTTGTCTCTGAGAATTTACACAGAAATAAGGTGGTATATCGTTTTTTAACCCATATCCCTGTGCCAGTGAAGCCAAAGGGCATCAAGAAGCTGATTTGTTGTGGTTTCCTGTGTTTGTCCTGTATACATGTATGTATTGTGGCGTCTTCTGTGTTTCCAGCATTGTTTAGGGTGGCTTCGTTCACTGTTTGGGCTGCCTGTAATATGAAGGAAATGACCTCAATTACGGTCTAAAACCCCAAACAAACAAACAATCCTTATAAAAAGGCGTAGGCTATATTTTACATGGGCTGTATATCAGGAGCCTAGGTTTGAAACCTCAAATGCACTCAAGGTGGACTCTGTGCTAAAACTATCTATATCTTAATCCTATTAGTCAGTGGTTATTTATCATTTTGAGCATGCACTCAACTGAGGCAGAGTCAAATATGAAATTTTGTTTACAACTCGCTGGCAGAGAATTAGCAAGGTCTATCTGAGTTTTTAAGAAATTGAGTTTGTGCTCTCTGAGTTAAGGGCCATGCCGATTTGTTGTAAAGTCCAGTTTTGTTGATGTTATTTAAATGTTTTGTCCTGTCATGCATGTTGCCAGCGCCGCTGACTGTGGTTTCCTTCACCTATTGGGCTGGCACTCTCTCATATAAGTTAAATAACCTTGAGTAGACGTAAAACCCCTATCAAACAAACAAACAAAATTAAGTTTATAATGTAAAACAGTTACAAAGTGAATTAGGTGTATTTGTGGCACTTATGCTTGCCGTCACCTGAATTTATTTTATGTCAATATTCATTGTTAAATTCGAAAATTAGTGTCCGCTAAATGCACTGTTGAATTTTCAAAAGGGTTTCTCGAAAACACAAAAGCGCACATTGATCCAGTTAATACTCTGATAACGAGCTGTATTATCTAATTTAGTACAGTCTTGAAGGATGGTGTGAACCTTGCTCAAGATTTTATGCTCAGCTGAGTGCAGAAAGCGTTCTCAACATTTGTATAGCCCATGTTACTGAGCATGGACTCTTGAGTCTACTAAGTTAGGCACAGAATCATGTACTCAAAGACTTTTACGACTTCTTTGATCCCTAGGTCACTATGGACACTGCTTTTCTCTTCAGTTAATTTAATATTTAATAACACCTATTTTGCTTGTACAGGTATATTTCTTCTTTTTTTTTGTGGCTAATCTGTAATTTATGTTAACAGGCTTTGATTAAGAAGTCATTATTAATTTGTATCTGGTCTACTTGTCGTTGTCTAGTTTATGATGTGTATGTTTTGATTGTTATCCATGTGTGTGAAAGTATGTATATGTGCATCATTTACAATAGCCAGGGCCAGGTGGTTGGGTGGGAGCCTCCTGTGCCCTGATGCTTTGAGCTAAGGATGCAGATTTGTTGGGGTGACCTGATTTGTTACTGTTATGAAAATGTTTTGTCCCGTCTTGCATGTTGCCAGCGTCGTTAACGTTTTTTTCTTCACCGATTGGGCTGGCACGCTGCAAAAGTGAAATAACCTTGAGTACAGCGTTAAACCCTAATCAAACAAACTATAGCGAGGGTCAACAATAATCATGTAAGCATGAAGACCGTAATACTGTCTGTAGATTGACAATAAATTTGACTGAACCCCATGCTTACCACCTTTGCCAATTTAATTATAACGAGCACAGTGCTTGTGTACTTCAATAATTGTGACGTGAGTTGATGTGAGGGTTCTTTGAAGTCTTATAATCTGGATTCCTAAGTGTTCTGTGGGTGGTTGGCAGAAGCTTCCTGTGCCCTGGCGCTCTCTGAGCTAAGAGTCATCAGTAAGCTGATTTGTTGTGGCGTCCTGTCCTGTGGTGTACTTGCTAGTTGCCAATTGCGGGTGGTTTTCAGCTCCCATTGGGTTGGCACGCTGTCATATGAGTGAAATTACCTGAAGTATGGCATAAAACCCCAACCAGTCAATCAACCTGTAACTGTCCATGGGCCATGTGCTGAGTCGTGTGATGCTCTTGTACAATAATGCTGTTTGATGTCCGTCTGACTGTCATGAGGGAAGTTTCCTCAACCATCTGGCTGTTATAACCTATTTGTCATACACATATTACAGTTGTAGTTAAAGAACTTTATACAAAGAAAACAACACTACCAAGAGGTGTGGTGTTACCTGAGGTGTTTCCTGTGAATTGACCAATCACTATCTATAATTGTTTAATTTGTGATGTTGTTATTGTTATGCCAGTTTCCTTTTGAAGAAAGAGAATTACGGATCGCTTTTCGAACTCCACCCCATTTGAGGACCCGAAAGTTGCTGGTACAGCCATAGTATCTTAGTCACTTTGATCTGTTTATGTTGTTTCACAGATCCACTGATAGATAATGGAGCCGTTCACGTTTGGAATATTTAAAAACAAACACAATTTTTGTTCAAACACAAGATTTCCACACTGGCTGACCTGGCATCTTTCCCTTTCGTGTGTCACATGACCTGCACATCCGACTTTTTAAAAAAATTAGATATTTGTATATCATTAATCAATTCACTTTATGTCCAGATATTATTCTTACAATTTTGCCTTTGTACACCTCATTCTACTGTTTGACCTTTGATGACCTTTTTATTTTGCGTGATGCATGTAGATTAGCACATTTAAACCCAATAATTCAATGAATGACACATTAAAACTATAATTTCTTCATGCTTCATATATCATATATTTTAGTGTGTGTTAAACTTTCACAATTGGCCTTGTATTAGAGTTGATGCACTGGCTATTCATTTTACACCATGTTTTTAGTATAAGAGAATTTCCTCCTGCTGCATATCTTCCAACGTCATTTTTATACTGTTTCATAGTTGTTTCCCCACCTAGCTCTGCTTGAAAGGTCATAAATGACATACTCTTGAGTATAACAATATAAACAAATAAACAAAGAAGATATTTTGGTTCCTCTATGGAATGAAGGAATATATCACCTGTAAAATTTTAAATTGCTGGGTGTTAAATATGGTTGATTACAAAATGCGGACAGTAAGCCATCCTAATAATGATTAAGTCCAGACTACATTGTAATTCCCCATACATATTTGTGCGAGACTATTTCAATCATATTTGACATGTTGAAAATATCAAATGAGACACCCTGTTTCTGTGACAATAGTGATTTTAGACTTTTTGAGTTCTGGCTAAATCTATGATTAACATTGTATAATTTTCAAAATAGATAAGTAGTGGATTAAAATATATTGACTGAAAAGCAGACAGTAAATATTTATTGTTTATTTATTAACTCAGTATCAGTAAGTACATGTTTTGCAGGATCTATAGTATCTAGAGATATTACGAATGTAGAGTGGAAATTTTGCGTTCTCTATAATAATGTGATTATATAATTTTCGTTTTTACTTCCGCAAACAAAGTTGATTTAGAAGGGATACAGGTTGTGTGTGATGTAACTAGGGGACACAACCTTAATACACCCGGTGGTAACACCGCTGACAACAGTATGAATATAGTGTACCAGACCATGTTTGCTAGACCTACTCAATAACCCCGACACCCCCCACCCCTTCCAAAATTGTTCAATCTGAATATGGTCTAAGTTCCCCCTCTCCCATGTGGTAGTGGTAGAAAAAATATCTAAAATATGTTTTTATGTTTGATGAACAGTTAGCACCCTTTGGTGACCTTTCCGGTGAAGATTTACCTCCCATGGAAATTCCCGACACTGGACATGATCGTGGTCCAATCATGCCTGTTCCCAAAGGAATTAGGCCAATACTCAGCAAACATAGAATCGAGGTAGGGTTTTTACCAGAGAAGTGTTATTTAAGAGACTGTACTGGAATTTGTCTCAAATAACCGCACTGAAAAGACTTCAATCAAGATTCCTATTTCCAAGAGTTCAACATTTACTCTGGAAAGAAAAGTAAAATTTGTCAATTTATGTGTCACATATATGGGTTGTCCAATTCAAAATGAAGTACATGTATGCTTATTAAGGTGAACATTTAATAAGACAAAACAGACTTTCTTTATTGGTAAATTTTACAGCTTCCACTTTACCGGTTGAAAATCTTTTGGAAAGATCATGAAAGTGAAGAAGAAAATTTATGTTTTGTGATAACACTGTTAGATCACACAAATACTTTTTCATACAAATTAGCTGGTTAAAATTTTAGGAAAGTTTCTCCACTGTTCTGTTCTATCTCATGTAGGTATTATTTTGGGGTGTCCGTGATTTGAAGCGTGTTCAGTTGACATCAGTTGACCAGCCCCGAGTTGATATAGAGTGTGCTGGCCAGGTTCTACAATCTGTCGTCATTCACAATTACAAGAAGAATCCAAACTTTTCAATCCCCGTCAAATACTTTGATGTGGTAAGTAAAAAATATTTAATTCATATTTGTATGTACTTAGATTTGTATACTGAAATGTTTTTTTTTTTCTTTTCATAACCATCCTGCCCTCTGGCTAAGGGCAGTATGTTTCCAGATTATATTCATGCTGTCATACTTAGCACTGGAGGAATATTATCTTTCCAACAGTGATAACACTTAAGCGACGTCACATTTTGGTTTTGTTCAAGTTGCTGTCTACTGTTGGAATTCACCACATTCATATAAGTGAAATTCCCTCCAGCATGGCGTTTAACTCCAATCATTCAATCATAACCATCCCAGATGCAGAGAAACAAAATGGTGATATGGGATTTATGTGAAGCTAATTTTGATTCTTAATCAGCTTATATTAATCAAGTTGAACTGCTTTTTGGTGAGAGCACTTGTAAGTCCAAAGAAATATGAAACAAGGGATTTTTTGGGGGTAAGAAAGTGAAGAGATTAAGTTAACTGTTTGATAACTTGCATTGGTTGATAAGTCTCTTTTATTTGTTTACTGGTATACACATGTATATGGGTCATCTTCTTACTAGAACTGACCTAGACCCATAACTTTCCTTATGAAAATGTGGGCCGCACCATGGCATTGTGGTTGAGCGTTGGACTACGAAACCCCCTGCACTGTACCCGGAATAGGTTCGATCCCCCCTGTGGACCTTGGGTATATACAGGAGTTTTCCAGTGGCTGCAGATTAGTAAGTCGTCATATAGGTGAAATACTCTTGAGTACGACATTAAACACCAAACAAACAAACAAATCCTTATCAAAATGTAATTTACATGTATCAATCTATTTTTATATTGACAGGAACTGCCAGAGAATGAGTTGTACTGCCCACCAATCACAATACGATGTCATGATTGTCGAAATTTTGGTCGTTTTGTTCTTGTTGGAACGCATGTCATCAACTCCTTACAAAAGTTCATGTACATTCCCACTACTAAAAGTGCCAAAGCTGCCCTCAACAAGCTTTTCCCTGGTAATTTTTTTTAAATTTTTGCGCACGATTTTTAAAAAATTCTTTCTTTAATTAAATATGACATAATTTTTTTTTCTCACTCAACTCTTCTTTGAAATCAACGGATGTCCTACCTGTCAGGTTCTCAGCTAATCAGTAGATTTTGCACGGTTTTGGGGTTTGTTTTGTGATAAAGTTTTACACAAATCTTAAACATTCTAAAATAATTATAATTAAATTAAAAAAATTATACTAGGTTCTTCTATCCCAATCCAGTATTATAATCTGTTGTTAAGTGTGAATGTGTAAAATTGATAATAAACTGATTTGGTTTAATTTACAATGAAAGATGTGGCTAAAATTGAAACCGTTATGCCTAGACGTATCTACGGGTGTAGGATAGCCACTTTACATGTAGGTCTGGTTTGACGGTTGGCTGAAACAAAGGTGTTTCTTCTGACTAAGTTAACCGCATTAACTATAACTATTTGTTAGGGACAGCTGTTAACGGGAACAGGTATGCGCCGTATGAGTGAACAATGGTGCCGTCCTGACGCTAAAGTCCCCCCTGTGGCTGCAGAGTTTACTGGGTATTTCTTACGTCGTCATATATGTGAAATACTCTTGAGTATGACGTTAAACATTAATCAAATAAAAAAAATCAATAAAGTTTGATGCTAAAGTGACATGATGAACTCACTTTTGTGTAAACTGTTGATCAGTGGTTAAAGACACCAGGACTCGTTTTTGAATCAGTTATGTAACACAAACTATTTGTATTATCTGGACGTTGTAACTTTCCTCTTTGTCCCTTGGACTGGTGATTCCTCTCCACTGTACCTGAAGTGTACTTCACTGGAGGGTCGAATCCCCAGTTGGTATATAAGAGCAGCTTTCTGGTGGCTGTCAAGATCGTGTGGTTGTTTTACGAGATTCCTTCTCGGTCTTCCACCAAACACCAGTTGGATCTTTGGTATATAAGGGAAGTTTCCGGAGTGGTTTTAACAAGTTTTCTTCTCGGTTTTCCACCATACACCGGCAACACAAATTAGTAATTAAAACAAATAGTCTTGAATCGATGTTGAACACCAATTAAACAAACATACAAAACCAAACACCCACAGTGCTGCAAATTCATCATATAAGTTCAATACTCTGGAGTGCAGCATAAACACCGATCAATCCTCTTTGTACCAGGTCGCCATATTGATGGAGGACCAAAGACAGTCGGCCAGGCCTCAGTGAAAGCAGAAGATATGGCCATTACAGTAGATGAGAGGAAGCCATTGATAAACAAAGATGCGTTAGTTACAATAGATACGGTAATCAATTTAGCGTTCTAGCATTGTTTAAATATTTATGACACATACTATAGCTAGATTGCTTCAATTATTTGACATATGAATATTTACTGTATAGAATCACTGCTTTATTTTGTGAAATTTATTATTGATTTCTAATTTGCTTAAAGTGGCATTGCTGTTGGGAAAAATTATAGTTTAAAATTATATTTTTAATAATTTACAACAAAGCAAGAGGAGAAATTCAAGCATAATACCTGTAGTACCAGATAAAAAAATAATAAATAATGAATTTAAAACAATAACAATAAAAATATCCGTCTTAAATTGTAGATATCTGCCAAAGATCAGAAGACGGAGGCAAACAAACGTCGGAAACGTAAAGATGGTGGTGGAGAAGATAGTGAAATGGACATGGATGCACTTGATTGGTGGAGTAAATACTTTGCGTCCTTGGAAGCTCTCATTGAAGTAATTATTTCACGCTTACCTCACTTTCTGTTGCGTATTTAGGCGTAGCTTACGGCCTTGTTTGAAGTGTTGTTTTAATACACTAACCATTTGTGGTTCCTTCCTTACAAGTGTTTTGTAATAACATTTATATATTAGTTAATCATCTTTGAACACCATTTTGTATTTGTTGATTGAAATAAGATGATAATTTGTTCTTTTAGTTTGAGAATTAGTTTATTATTTGTAATGATTCTTTATTCCCTTGGAGAAAAAAAGGCTTGACACAATTAGAGGATATTTCCAAACCGTAGTAGCATAATGCTCCCTTTAGGTTCAACTGTTAAGTAGTTTACGTTAATGAATTGCAAATTAGTTATGCCTAATGAATGACATAATAGCCACATTATTTTCCTTCCCTTCAACTTAAACACAGTTATTTTCACCCAAAATAGTAAAACTAACACAACCGTACATTTGCTTATTTATTTCTAGTCGAATAAGTTCTTTCTTGTCACTTTTGTGGCTTTAATCAGAAAATTTCACAAAACAAAATATAGAAAAGTTCATTTTTGTTGCTGAGAACACGACATTATTATTAATATTGGCATCTGATGCTTGTAACTGATGGCTACAGGATCAATTTGAGTATATCAACATGTACACCCTGGTCGTCTTATTCTAGATCCAGAATCCCATGGATCCCTTTTTAGTTCTCCATGGTTCCAAAATTCCATATTTGCTTTCTTAGTTCGCAATTATTCAAAATTACTTGCCTGCCTTTCTTCTTTATCATAGTTCCAAACTAGGAAAAAAACATTGTCTTAGAATGCCACGGTTCCCAAATTCTATGGGTGATTGTATTATTTTGCTACAGCCCCCAAATTCCATTTTGCTTTCTTAGTTTCAATAGCTCTAAACTTCCATGGGTGTTTTCATAGTTTTCCCTAGTACCTAATTATATTTATACTTTCTTAATTTGCACTATTTCCATACTTCCATGGGTTTGCCGCGGTTCCCAAATTCCATTTGCTCTTTTTGTAGCTTACACTATTCCAATACTGGGTGCTATCTTGGTTCTTTAAAGATAGTTCCTTAAAGTAAAACAGAACTATGAGATTCTTCCGTTCAAACTTTTACCTTGAAGCCATTGGTTATTTTGAAAAGACACAAGTTGTGTTGGTAGCATGCTTGTACACTGTAACTGTTTTCACCCGCTGTATATATTGTTGGCGCGATTATGTTTCTGTTTTCCGTAAGCTTTGTAGTGAAGTAGTGATCTGACCTGATTGTTTATTTCTGCACAGGACACTGGATCAGGGAGTCACCAGGTAAAACACTTCACAGGAATTCTACTTTCAATTCTCTGCTTTTTTAAAATCATTCCACTATACGCTTACGTTTTTTTAAATATCTACATAAACTGTTACAATTACTTTATGCTTCCATTTTTTAATCCCAAATTTTTGTCTGCTTAAATTATGTGTTAAATTAAATCCCTATCATACAAAAATCGAAACAAATATTTACATTTGCATCTACATTATATCATCAACATTGTTGCTTTCTTTAAATCGTATTTCGTACTTCAATGTTCTTTTCCGCACTTTTGTATATATTTCTTTATTACAGGTTTCTATGTATTTCTATAGATCAACATTCTCTTCATATATTTGGTACCTCTTATACTTTTAGAAATTTTGTTTTCTTTTTCTTGGAATAAGGATTTTCTATATATATTATTTTGTTAAAACTACTATCAGCCAATTTTTGTATTATTTAATTTGCCTTTTTTTAAGTGACTATTGGAAGACTAAAATGAACATTAACATTAACGGTTCTTGGGATAACACTTTGTTACTGATGAGATTCTAGTTCAGAAAATTTTGCAGGCTGTCATCCGTTCAGGAATCGACACCATGACCATCAGAGGCTGGTCACTCTCTATAGGACATAAAATATATTTTATTGTCATCAACTTTGGAAGCCGTGTTATCAGATTGGTAGTGGATTTCTTCAATCTTGACTCCAGCTAACTAGCTTTCTATTTTCATAGAAGGTCGGATAGCT
>JAVFBZ010198170.1:0-10622 GCA_032466195.1 Katharina tunicata | reverse complement strand
TGCCCCTAACTTCAGAGAGCAAAATAGCGCGAGGAGTTCCCTCCCTTCCACTTGATTTAAATGTCAGCAATTGATTTACATAATATGACAGATACACCGGTAAAAAATCGCTGTAAGAAATAAAGTCCGACTATAAAGTTATTCCAATGGTTCTCAATATTCGAGTTGAATAGTTTATGTCTGAGACAAATACTGTCTGACAATATTATTCCAGCTTCTCTATCAGGTGGATGAGGCGGTGTATAATAGTTCACTGACATATTATTCTAAAACATCATTGAAAAAAAAACAAACAGGCAAAACGAAAATATTATAATTGAGAAACTTAAACATGTTTATTTACAAAGACGAATTGGAAAAGCAATTGATTTTTCTGAATTTCCTTCTAAACGATGAGAAATTTCTTCTGAAAAAATTAAGAAGTCCTTTGCCTCTGGGCGGCTCTTGTCCAGTGCTTTCTGGACCTGCGGTTATGTCTTTACTTTTGTGATATGAAGGGCCGCTTTCATTGGACGTTTCATCGGGTCGCTCCATGCTTTCTGTAGACACTTCGACTGTTTTGGCTGTGTCGAAGTCGCTGGATTGTTCATTTGGCTGGCGTAACAAAAGCCAATCATTTGAGCTCATGTCCGAAAAAAGAGACAAATTGGACCAGCATCTCGAGGGAGGGAGGTCACTTTTTCTAACCTTTGTCCGCTGATCTTTGTCTGCGAAATTTGTGGGGATTCCCCAGTCTGTCTCGATTGGTTTGCGTAACCCAGCACAACCGCGTCCCCGTCGGGATTTTGAACGTTCGCAAGAATCCTCTTGACCAGTTTTCTCGCACCAGAAATGTTCTTGCTTGGTACTTCTGGAGCTTGTGTCGTTTTGAAAAGTAGACTCTTTATGTGGTCTATATTCCCCGTGTGCTCCATCGCCTGGAATGTTTGCAGCTGTCTGATATCGGTTGCTATTTGGTGCTTGCTTCCTGACCTCACAGTCCATCTGTAATATGTGAGTAGATTGCACAGAAAGGTGACCTTTTGTGGAAACTTCAGCAATTGCATTCAAACCTCTACCCTTTGCATTTTCTTCTACAAAATCTGCTACAGAGTCTTCGCGGCCTGCAGTAGGGAAAATATCGTAGCCCTTCGGTGATGTGCTTTCCTTGGTAAGTTCTGCTTTCAAGTCTTCATTTTCACTGGAATCTTGACCAGTTGTTGTTAACTCCAACCTCCCAGTGGCTATTACCAAATCGTGAGAGCCACTTTCCAGTTTTAGGTCTGGTTTTCTCTTTGCTGAAGATTTTTCTGCACGTCGTCTTTCTAATTCTTCTTCCTCTTTCAGAGCCGCATCGAGTAAATCATCTAATGATTGCAATGAAGACGACGGCTTAATGTCTCTGTGAGCCTCTGTCTGATTCTCTTGTTCGATCACCTTCTTATCGCCGAGTATGCCGTCCAACGAACTCACAGAAGTTTGGCAACCCGATCGTTGATTTTTTGAGGTTCTAGAATTGTACCTCTCATCTATGGCAGTTGAATCAATATAAATTTGCACACTTTGTTGGCTGTGTCTGGCGGTTCCTTTGAACTCCCCTTCAATATGTTTTGTAGCGACAATCACTATGGGCTCACTGGTCGGTTTACCACGGTTTGTGGCCTTCGCCTTCGTTGTCAGATAATGGTCTTTGTAATTTCCTCGATGACCGTTTCTCGGGGACGGTTTGTTTGTTTCCTTCATACGGTCAATGCTGAACTGCTTGGAACACTTGTGGGGGGAGATAACCCGCTTTTCCTCTTTCATTATAATTGTTTCTTTTTGGATATGACCTGAGCTTTCGGCTAATCCTCCTTCGAATGGAATTTCAACATTTTCAAGTGACTTTTCCAAGGCACCTTCTGCTAGCTGAGATTGCAGTTTTTGATTGTAAAATTCACAAAGTTGACGTCGAGATTCGACATCTGCCGAATCGTCCCCTTGTTGGTCGTGACTCGTGAATAAACCAATTTCAAAGGTTTTTCTTACATCCATCTCTTTCTTAGAAATGTCCCGAATTAATTTACCATTCACTTCAACTCGTTCAATATTGAAAGGAATTCTTTTCCAGTCGATCTCGTCTTCTGATAAAGCATAAAGCTCAATGTCAATACTACCAAAGATCACCATCTTTATTATGTTGGCGTCGTGATGTCCATCAGTCTGTACCTTCAAACAGGATCTGAGATTCTGATTGCTCTCTTTTGAGCACACGATTCTCACGAGTGGACACTCATTTTCATCACTGCTCTCGGAGTCGCTGAGGTTTAACTCTGCGTATCTTTTTTCCACTTCCTGTCTGGCTCGGGAAAATTGTCTGATGAAATCCCGGTGTTTGTACTCCTGAAGAATTCTCCTGACGTCAGGCCAATCGTCCGGGCCTGTCTCCAGCCAATCAGGGACCTCTTCGCTGAATAACCAGACGAAATCCGTACAGTCCCAAATCTCTGATTTATAAATTCTCATCGCTTCTTCCCTGTGTGTATTAAGTGGCCTCTCTGAAGTTCTTGAATTGATCCTTACATTCTGTTGTTGGGAAAGTTGACCCCTTTGATCAATGGTTTCCTCTGGTTCTAGGACCCGTTCATTTCGTCGCTGGTAGGGTAGGTCAGGTATAGGAGCTAACCACGGAGATGGTTGCTCTCCTTTGGAGTCCATTCCGTTGAAAAAACTAAACTTTTGCTGCTAAAATTGTTTCAGTACACTTTCTCAAGTCTACTCGAATCTGTAAGCGCAATGTAATACAAGTTAGAACAATCAATGACGTAATAAACGTCGATACGTCATGGAACCGACACAGACAGCGTCATCGGTGATCCCGGCGACCTTTATAAAGGTACGTCACAATCAAGTGCAACGTAACACAACGTTAGAATAAAAACTGGGTTACAAATTTTAATGGCTGGATTAAAGTTTAACCAGCCTTAAATGAACACAACCAGAAGGAAACTGGATTGTGACGTCATATAAAAATGGACTGGAGTTAATATACTTTTGAACAACCGACCCCAGTTGTTTCTTTTGATTTAACTGCTTCAAACACTGTTCGATTGCTGATAAAATGAGACAGTTTTAATTTCAAAACGCAACAATAAAACCGTTTTGTGACGTGACGTTATAAAATAAATAGTTTTATATAATGCACACCGATCCATATACTGTATTTAGCGTACTGTAAAACTTTATTTTTGCCTTTTATTAAACACCACGGGAATAAATTAACTGATTTCGTTATAACATTTATAAAGTTGGTTTCGGGGGTTACAATTACAGTTTAATATTTCAATTGAAGCCTGATTAGCTTTAAGTATCGGATTCCTCGTCCTGTTGCAGATTTGCGTTGTATGACGAAAATGAAGAACATTCACTAATGTTTTCTTTTTGTTTGTTTGTTTGATTGGAGTTGTACGTCTTACTTTAGGTTATTTCACTTATATGAAGGCGTATCAGCCAAATCAGCAAAGTACCACCATGAACGGCGCTGGCAAAACAGAAGACATACAATACATTAAAGAACGAAAAACAGAACACCACAACAAATCAGCTTCAAAGAGCACCAGGGCACAGGGGGCTACAACCCAGCCATCCGCTTTGGTATTTTGCTGGTTACATTTCCAACAAACTACAGATATGCCAAACCGATATATAAGCAATAAAGACGCGTAGCGCCAACCAAGCTTACGCAACCAATCTTTAATAAATCGATAAGTCATTTCATAGTTTAAAGGCAAGTCTTTCACAAGGCTATTTTAACCCAAAACTTTGCTGTCAATCTTTCAGGCACTACTAGCCCCGCCTTGGCTAACTTGGTTACGAGTTCCTTTGAATCCAACGCAAGCTAGTTACATGTTCGCGTCGGCTTGTCGAGTTTAGATATATTAGGGAAGTTCCTGATGGCTGCGGTAATTCTATTTACGACTTTTCTTTTGTCTGTTTTCCATCTAACGCCAGCATAGCTCACGGAATTCGGAGCTCATATCCAATAGTAAGAGCTCCGGCGTTCTGGTCGTATAAATCGTTCAGCTCGAAACACCGCCGCCATTTCTAATATAATTTGTTATCATGTGACGCTAGCTATGATCCGCCCATGACCGCCCTACTATTCCCCTTTCTTGGTGACGTCGGACTGATTGACAAACACCATGCACTAGCTCGCGATTCATCAACACTATCTTGAACAGAATGATAGCAAAGGAGACAGATTATACCGCCCACAAAGTGGGATCACGACACACCCACAGCTTGATTTTGGCGCGAAATCCTTTGACAAGACGACATTTCACAAGTTAGTCAGTTACAGTGGATTACGAAACGGCCCTTGTATAGCAAAACTATGGAACATTTGGAATACACTGTTGTCGCTTGCCGAGGGTAGCCTAATAGATTAAGTGTGTCAGGTAAGTCTTAACAATTACGTATTTGTTTTATTTCCTTGCTATTTGAAAGCTCTAAAGTTGCCGGGACAAATCCATCCCGCACATACTGCATAATTTTTAGGCGCAAAACTCTAGGACTAACGCCAGCAATGCTTAGTCTTCGAATATGACTTAGTGAAATCCCCTTAGGTACAAGGTTAAACAATAATCAAATAAAACAAATAATTTAGATCTAACTTTATGTATACTTATGGAGAATAGGGTAGTGCAGACTGCTGTATACCACATGGAACCATCCCTAAATGTGCACTGACAAATAGTAATCCAAAACTAACACAACTGTGTGAAGCAGACGACAGATTTAATTCACATCCGGGTACTTGAAGGTCGTTGTGTGAGTTTCTTTTTGTAAAGCAGATATAGGGTTAACTTAAAAAAAAGCCTTTGACATGATACTTTGCGAAGAAGTAAGCTTTATTTTAATTTTGTGTTGTTGTGTTTTCACATCCATCTATGAGCTAATTAGCTTTCTGAGGAGAGAAGAGGGGGGTGGGGGGTCCAGAGGTTATATATAACCTATTATATTACACGTTGATTGGCCAAAGGCTCAGATTTTCCAAGTCGCAGCTTTTCCTAATAAGTTACGTTTACATTATTTGGAATAAAGTATACTATATTGTAAACTTATGTAAAGCCATTCCGATTTGATCGCTTAAGGTGCATTTTTGGTGCGCATAAATCTCATTGTTGAGTCTTGCATGCACCTTCAACACTCCAAATACCTGATTGCTTAAAGGGGGAGTAAGCTTACCATTAACCCATATCTGTATCCATAGAATGTGGGCAACAAGTGAAAATAGAAGTATAGTTTATTTCAATCAGTGCACCATAACTTTACAACATTTAGTCGAAAGTTATGAAGTCCGAAATGTGTAACTCGGCGGAAACAGCAATATGTGTCAGAGATACCAACCTGTCTATTGCTATATAATTATAGGCCTCTGTTTTTGCAGCAAAATGCTCCACACTGTGGCATTGAAAAGCCGAGGGCAGGTTACAATTCTGCCTGTGTCAGTTTTCAAGTTGTTCCTTAATCCCGACCCAAATTTATTCGTTGCAATACCCTAAAATATGCATTAAAAGTAATGGATACGTATAACAACAATGCATAAAACTTGTGGTTTGGGCTAAACGTGACGTCATGCCGGAAACGGAAGCCTCCCGTAGCCTTCGATAAAGTTGTAGTCTGATTGGCTTAAACTAAGCTGCAGTTGTTGTTGACAATCAAAATGACAAGCCTCACAGGTCTGCTTCATTTAGTAGAGTAATGCAACTTTGAATGCCGATTACTCAGCTTTACACAACTGTAGAAAGCTAAAGTAATGTTTTTTACTAATAAGATAACAACAGGCTTTCTATCCATAGTATACTTTATCACAAGTTCTCTATTCTTTTAAAGTGTCTGTTTGTTAACTGTCCTTAATTGTTAATCGTTTGAATTGTATAAACAGGTGTCTAAAAGACATTATAATACAATATCTACGTATCGATTTAAGCCTGTTGAAAACTGTCTGTGTATATTGATGTATGAAACTGCTTGCGTGTTTAGTATGTATATAAAATCTACGTTTTAGATAATTTTAGAGACGGAAATCTGTCCTCAATATTGAAGGCAAAATATAGTGAATATTGTAAATTTGTCATTTATTATATCTCCCCGTTCCCTTTTGTAAATTTGTCATTTATTATATCCCCTCCGATCTACACACGCTACAAAACTAAAATGTCGTATATTGGCATATTTCGGTTATATATTACTTTTTTATTTCATGGATACATAATATTTTTTTAGAAAATGCATTTAACTGGTGTTACGCAAAGAAAAAAACTCCATACATGACTTTCACAAAAAGGCTAACACACCGAATGACATTCAAGCACCCGGATGTTAGTTAAACATGTGTGCTTCAGACAAGTGCATGTGTTCGCCTTATTGTCCGTTAACTTGGGACTAATATCTGTCTATACACAGGGGAAAGTACAATGGTTAGTAGGTGATACAACCATAGGCGCGGACTAAAACATTTGTATTAAAGTTTAGGGTCATAGAGCCAGATGAAACATGAAACATGAAACAATAAAATAAAAATGTATTCATTATTTCATTTATTCATTTGTTCGTTTGGGCTGGGTTGTTCAAAAGTAACACCAGTCTTAAATGAACAAGCGTAATAAGGAAACTACATTGTGACGTGATGTCATACAACAATGGTTTAGAGTTAATACACTTTTGAACAACCGGCTCTTGATCCTTAACGTCATGCTGGTGGTTCTCCCAGGCCCGTTGTTCAAAAGTGTATATGCAGCGCTTGGATGTGATTGTTGTTTGACGCCGTACTCAAGAGTATGCCACTTATGTTGCGGCGAAAGCCCGGGAATAATCCTCGTAAATCACTCCGCGATCCCCGAATTCACCGGAAAACTTCCCTTACACAACTAAGGTCCACAGTGAGATTATTACATACTCTGGATACGGCGAAGGGGAATCAGTAATGCACGTGTGACCAAAAAGAGGGCAACCAGAATCTCAGATCCTGTTTGAAGGTACAGGCTGATGGACTTCACGGAGCCCACATAAAACAGATGGTGATCTCCGGTAGTTTTGAGCTTTATGCTTTATGCTTTATCAGAAGACGAGATCGACTGACCCAAAGAGAGTTTGCAGCCGAGGAATTGGAAAGTCGAGTTATCTCTCCCCCACAATCGCTCCAAACAAGAGCCGATTGGTCATCTGAATTAAACAACAAACCGTTATCTTAAATGCCACTCCACTTGTGAGTCCCCAGCCCCGTACCCGGAATCAGTTCGAATCCCCCTATTGGCTTTAGGTATAGAAGGGACACAATCTTCGGTGACATCTTTGGACGACATACTCAATGATAACAAGACCAAAGACCAATAGAACAAAATAAACGTTGAAAGATAAATAAGGCAATCGTCTTCTTTACAATGCATAAATAAGCAAGGCGCTGCACGAGGAAAAGGAACTTGAAAGACGGCGGGCACAAAATATTCTTCGAAGTTAAATCCACCGTCCAAACTGGAGAACAACTTGGACAATCTGCAAACAAAAAATGTGAGATCTTCTGTATATGGAGGTGACGTAAGTTCTAAGGATGTCAGCTTCTATGGTCAGAAAGGCACGGCAGAGCCGACTGAGAAAATCAGGCCAGACAAGGGATATAATGCTCTCTCCATTCTAAACTATTCTAAACTCACTATAACAGACAGCGCGGAAGAACCAGTTAAATTGAAATGTTTTGAAGCTGCAAATGCTCTTAAATTTGATTTTATACTCTGCAGCTTACTCAAAAATTACAGATTGACCGTGACAACTGGAATTATCAAAGGATTTCAGACAGCTTCAAAGCTAGTCCTGTCAAACCTGACAGAGAACGTGAACAATAGTACTTAGGTATGTGCTGCCTTCTGATACCATCATAAGCAGGACAGATAAACATAAAATGGAATTCAACCTCAATTTCATCTTAGGTTACATTAATATACCGCTAAAGCGTACAGCTCCTTCGTCTAAACGTATTAAGCGGTGGAAAAGTGATAGGCGGTAATTTTGTTTCTCAGAGCGCACCGTTCCCAAATTTTAACGCAAAATCGATCAACAACAAAATATCATCAACATGAACATAACAGTTCCCATGTACGTCACACGAGGAATAAAAAATCATCAGGATTCAAGGCAGTCCTACTTATATAGGCCGTTCGTTGTTTAATGACTAGGCCACCTGTTAACTCAATCCCATTGAACGGTCCGGAAATAAAATGACACTTTAGCAAATAACACAATTAAGGGATCAATAACGAGAATTGATTTTGGGTAAGTGATATTTCTAATGATGACATGGGATGAAGTATTCCATATTCGGATATTATACACTTCAAAACTATATAGATTACAGTTGATTTTGAAAAACTGAGACGAGGTTCAATGTTTCATTTAAGTGATTTTAAGCAAGAATTTATTTTTTGGCACAACTCAGGGCTATATCAATTCAGTTTTGCCCCCCGGGCGCAAAGCAAAATATTGGGGCCGATAATGCCCAATATATTAAACATGCGTTTCTCACCAATATTGGTATTTATTTTTTTCAAGTCTAACAAGACAGATCTCTGAGGCCCCGTGGAAACATTTTGAAAATGGCCACCTAAACCTAATACAATCTGATCACGCGGAATCTTCTATGCATGACGAAATCTAGATTCGTATATAGGAGATCTCGCGAGCTCAAATTGAAGCTGATAATGTCAGACAATGCACTGGACTTGTTTCGTTCGTTTTTTGCTGAGTTTTCCTCGTGTGAACAATTGTCTATCTTTGAACCCCACAATCAGACGGAAAAAATGTCTTCACGAGACCTCAGAGATCTGTCCTTTTCTTGCCATATACAAAGGAGATCTCGTGTGATCTTGCAGATTGTTTGCTGGTAGTAGCCAGCTGTCTTAATTTTGATCATATATATATATATATTCCGATCGATTATCCCTGAGGCCTTTAACCTAAATATCAGAAAATAGCAATTAGGTTGTGTTAATTCAAAAGCAATTTAAGTGAAATTCATTCCAACCATGATCGTTTTTTTGGAAGATAGGAGCAAGACCAATATATGTCCATTGCGCCTCTTCCTATAACAGAATACTCAGCATACCAAAAACGACGTTGAATTCTACATGTACGTGTTGCATAATGACGTGTTACAACTCCTGCCCTGCACGAAGAACATTTCAGTCGTGTTAATTGAAATCCTTGAATTAGGCTGCACACAGAGTTTTAATGAGCGAAAGGTGTACCATATTTAACTTTGTTTGTCGACCGTGTATGTCTGTCTGCAGTTGTAAAGAGCATGTCCGCGTGCACCAAAACGAAGGACAAAAAGAAACACTAAGCCACGCCTACAATAACGCCCCGCCTCATTATTTGCATAAACGCTGGCATTATGCAAAATAATGCATGAAGACGACACTTTTAATTCGAATGCATGTTTCCGGGCTGCGTAAACCTTACATGCATACCCGGTCGTATAAACTGTATACATTATCTTGTCTAGATAAAATTTGTAGCTCTTCTTTGAAAGTGTCCCCTGACTTTCGTTATTCCTTTTACGTGCTGATGTTTTTGATTGATTTCTTTTTTTGATGTTTTCTAACCCCTCCAAAAAAAATTCTTTACAGATCAAAAAAGTGTTGAATTGATGAGATATATGCGTGATTCAGACGATTTCGTTAGAAGATACATAGACGGTAAGTATGTATGAGTATAGACTGTTTATATATGGGCTTTAGCCTGAAATAAAATAATTATTATTATTATATTATTATTATAGATATTCTTTAGAGAGGTAAAGATACATACATAGAGTATATACAAAAACGTGACGACTGAGATGGATTTTCATATTCTGGATATATTGGTAAGCGATTTTTCGGCCTAAATGCTAAGACCGTTTTCAAGCAATTATATATAATATCAAGCAATTATATATCATTTTGCTTGAAAACAGTCTTAGCATCTAGGCCGAAACGTCGCTTACCAATATATCCAGAAGTTGAAAATCCATCTCAGTCTTCATGTTTTTCATAATGTGCCCAGCTTCTAAATGCCGCTTAAAACAGATAGAGTATATCGTAAATATAAAATCAGATCAAATAAATATGCAAAACATCACATTACAATTGAGAAGTATCCAGCCAAGATGTTAGACGTCAAATTGGCTTATATTCCTTCTGGTCAATGTAATTTCGTGAGTTTAGCCATCGACTGCATGACTTCGGAAATATTCATAAAAGTGGTTAAGTTGCAAGTGAATCGACAGTCAGGATTGTTTTTGAACAGTCCCGATATAAGTGTAGTAAGCTTCAGTGTTAAACACCAAGCCAATTAATATCCTTTTGGGAACACCTAGCTAACTTCTTTGAGCGGCATGTAGAAACTGAAGATAACTCGAAAAGTATATATATAAGCAAGAACTTGTTTTCTTCTAGATTTATAAAAAAAATATAAATATATGCCTGTGCCAGTTTGCAACAAAAAAAAAAAAAAAAAATATATATATAGGTTTATTTATTTGTTTCTTTTATTGGTGTTTAATGTCGTACTCAAGAGTATTTCATTTATGTGACGACTTTGCTTCTCCGAGGTATGGTGGAAAACTG
>JAVFBZ010198148.1:0-13978 GCA_032466195.1 Katharina tunicata | reverse complement strand
CCAAATACTCAATTCTGATTGGTCAATTATAACATATAGGCGTTACCTAAACTCCAATAGTCGTTCGCTCTCTCATTTGTCAATAATATCTATACATTTAAAAAAAACACATCATTACAGTACAGAAGACCACAACCACGACAATCTTTGTTTACAATGTCGGAATTCTCTTGTAACATTTAAAAAAAATAGTTTATCAGTATCTTGTTTTTTCTGGCAAATAGCATTGACTTTCTTTACAGTAATATAAAACCTTCTAAAACATGTTCGTATGATTGTGTAGGCACTAATGCTCACTTTGTCCTTAAACAGATGGTCCAACATTATATAACAAACATAACAAATTTTTATCAATAACTGCAAGAGTATAGAAAGGTTCCAAATTTAGTGAATAGACGATATCAATCTCCCAACTATATAAATGAGTGACGAATGAGTGAATCAAAGAAATCCGCCATTAAACTGCTGTGGAAAACTTTCCCCAGTAACTTTGAAGGCGTATAGTAAACCAGTTTATTTAATTCTGAACTCCCACTTGTTGTTTGATTCCTTTTTCTTCTCTATCAGATCTTCGTTTAGTGTCTTGCACACATGATGACTGAGGTACATCTGATCACCAATAAGGAATAGAAAATCAGAAGCATTACAATCGTGGCACATCTGACCGTCAATCAGTGGTAGGTGAGTAAACACAAGACAACAGTGGCACCGCTGATAGTCAAGCCAAGTGAAAACCAGAGAAAGAAGCGATCGCATCGTCGGGCTAAGAGTAAGAAATCCCTTTCTGTGACATTTGTATCAGACTTCGATGATAGTGTGTCTTTTAATCTGTATATACCTAGATCGACTTCGCTCATAGATAGGTCGTCTGATAAATCGACGTCATAATACAAACTGTCAACCTTCTCGCTTACTGTTTCAAAGCTTTCAGTACCAGGCAGGAAATATGGTCGATCTTGATGGCGGGGCCTCTGTAGCGAATGGCCCTGTCTTTGCGAGGAAGTATGGCAAACCAGTCTCTCCCGGGCACGGTGGTGAAGCATGATAACTATGGCTGACATCAACACGGACAGTGTCCCCATGCCCATCACTACGATCATGTAAATACCTGTACATTAAAAAGTAGACAGATTGATTCATTAAGGTGTGCTGTTACCCAGAGTATATATGGCTGCTGGACTCCCCAAGGTAAGAAATAGACTTGGAATGGAATAAGTAATATTTCAAGCGACAGGTGAGCGACATGTTGTGATGTATGCAACATTCCGTATCTCTGATTATCACCGGAGTCCACATCAAGAGAACTGGCCAACAAGAGTTGAAAATGATAGCACAGTCCTTGCTTACACTGTGCAGTGAAAAATGTTGCTAAAGGGTATTACTGACCAAAGATGGATAATGCTAAGTGAAGTGATTGTTGCCCACGACAATATACACCAAGAAAAAAGACAACAATAATAACAATTAAGTCTTTGAAATCTCTTGCCAAGAAAAAAGATTACTAAAGATAATCATGAAGAAACTTTTAATCAAAGGATAAGGATACTGAAATTATTCGGGAACTTTTTAAGAATGGATAATAATAATGAATTTCTTGAAAAAGTTCCACAACCTAATCATTATTGACTTTTTGCAAGGTAATGAAGAATGGAGAATTACGTAAGAATTCTAGTTCTCGACGAGACTCACCCAGGATTGAGAATGATAAAGAAGTTCTTGGCATCGACTCATTGAGAATGCTCATAAAGAAAGCGAAGGAAAGGAAAACAGTTACGGACAGGGACATCTTTTCTCCGGACTCTGGAGGCAGAATGAAATCTACCACATTGAGGAATGAGAACAACATCACGGGAATGATGACTGTCAAAATGTAGAAGGTTTTACGGCGTGCCATGGTTATACTGAACGTTACAGTTATGGTTGTCTCGTCTGGGCAGCAATCGAAACTTTGACCCTCACGGTAGGCTATTGTTGATATGACGTCCCATTCGCCACTGGCTTGGTAGTCTGCCAGACTGACGTTCCCTACTGGGTAGATATCCACCTCACTAACATCATACATCCAAGTACCCATTGTAATGTTACATATCTGAGTGTCAAATGGATAGAAGGTGATATCCACTGTACAGTGTGTACTGAAGATATCCCCGGGTGACCAGTCTACTAAACCATCCGAGTCCACTCGCACCAGATACTCTCCCGTCGTGTACTTTGTCATTCGTTCATAGCTTTAAGAATAAACAAGACATTAAGAGCCCAGCTATCATTCTAAACACAGTACAATTGTTTGCTTTGGATTTACATTTAGCTTGATGTGAGATATTAATCCCAAAACAAGTTATACTGAATTCCGTCCGTTCTTATCAGTTGAGATCCAGGGACGATTGTGACTTGTGAGTTATTTTAAATGATTGTTATAGTAAATGTAACTCTCATTGTTAGACTAGTTATTACATAACCGATATTTAGATCACAGTGAGACGCGCACTAAATGTACGCCGTGACTTTCTTACAAAGGTCCATTCACTGTTGATTGTACTTGCTGAGAAAGTGTTACAAATAAAAACAACTACCATCTAAGATCACCGACTCTCTGAAATTATCCAAACACTGGAAATTCAAAGTCGCCCGGAGCGAAATGCCCGTTAAACATCAAGCGAATACAAAAATTGATTTGTAAAACGAAGGAAAGCGCGCTATTGGTTTAGCAGTACCTGTTTGATATGGCGATGTCGGGTCTCCATATAGCTTTAGGTGGCACCAGTATTGAAGAAAGACCATTGTAATTACATTCGTCCCACTTCACGAATTCGTCAAACCATTCCTATATAGCAGGGGTAACAATGTTAATATTATGTTAAATGTAATGCATGCCAAATGTTTATTCCTAAATAGATCAACAAATTGAATACAAATTGATGGATATGGGTTCATCACAGGCAGTCCTTGAATTAGACTTAGTGCGTTTATTCATACAAGTTATTCATTAAGGACGTGATTAAATCGAAAATCGAAACGTTATCCAGAATTCAAATAAAAAGCATTACGCCAATGGGAGTCATCATTGAGACTGACAGGCAAGTGCTATTTGCTGATTGATCATATTTAATCAATCTTCTCGAATTTTGCAACTATTTCCTGGAACAAGCTTTTTAAAAATGGGACTTAAGCTTTGAACAAAGATTTGAACGTCCGAAGTTAATTTTGTCTGGATTTATGATTATGATGGCTGTAATTGTACGTGTAGTGTTTTTACTGTTCGATTCACTATTTCGCTGCCTTATATAACATAGGCCGAAATATATTATGTATACCAAAATGACGTCATTGTTTGGAGTTTCAGTTATTCGCAAAACATTACTCTCCACACATTTACTGAGCTGTGAAACTCACTTATTCTAGAAAAAAATTTATTCGTGGAACTATTTTATTCTAGATTATATTCCAAACTAATTTGTGGATTAGCCTCGTTCTAGATTACTCATTCTAGAAAATTCAAAACTAAGCCGAGTTACAAAACAGGCCACCAAATACGTATCGTGATTCTCTTTCCCTTAAACGACACTAGGTTACCAAATGATCACGCTAACCACAGTGGCAAAACAAAGAGCTTATCAGCAGACTTTGGGTGTAGTTTGGGGGAGATTTGTAGCTTAAACATGTTGAAGGCCAAACTATTAAACATGCAGTGGCATTAAATATTAACCTACCATATAAATCCAGGCAGAAAATGACAGCTCCTGCTCCTTTTCGTCCTAAGAGAGAAAGTAGCCAAGACGAATTAATGAAATTGTTGTTTAGGCATTTAGAAAGCTGGGCTTTTAACATTATAAAACATTTATAGATGGATTTTCAACTTCTAGATGTATGCTTGAGCAACGTTACAATGCTGATACCAGCTGAATATCAAACATGATAGGTACTTTAAATCCAGAGAAGATTCTCCTCGACTTGCGGTAAGTTTCTATTACTTTAACATGCAGATGGGATTGTCTTGTATGGCAAAGGAAATACCCTGTCTTATGCTCAACTTTGGTACAGAATAGTATCCCTGATATTGCCCACACCCATCAAGAACTACTATTGAATACGCATCTAATTTGACACCACCACTCTTACCAGTTCATGAATATTCATCAGATACATGTTGATCTTGATCGTGATGGCGTCTGATTGGTTAAAAACAGGACGAACTTGCGAGTTATAGTTCGAAAAGAGGTCATTGTGCAATCGGTGCATGTCATTACGTGATTGACCACTGGTCCCGATGATGAGTAACAATCCTATTTAGAAAAGAAAAAAGATTTTTTTTTATCTTAAGTATATATCCATATTATAAACCATTTATATCAAAAAAAAAATTCCAAAAAGTCATTCTTCAGTAGGGTGCAAAATGCGAATTCGTTTGATTGGGATGCTACGTCGTTGTTAAGGTTATTTCGTTCATAAAACGATGTGTTAGCCAAATTGGTAAAGTGTCAGTGGCATCGAAAAAGCACGGAATATGACTAGAGGCGGGCTAATAAGACTCAGATATAATAAGCTATGGAGTTATGACTCGTAATGTTTTAAATAAACTTTTGGTATGTGCGTTGAGGCGAAAAACTCTACATGACATAACTCATTAAAATCTGCTTGTCCTTGGCGAAATCTCGATCTTAAAATAGGATATTAGTTTAATAAGCCTAATTTAATCATTTAATTATTCCAAAGGGAAAATGAAGATGATAATTATTCATACTATTACACTGATTTTATTGAGACAGCAAGATGGTGCTTCTGGTCAATCGAAGTAGCTATAAATGCTTGACTCGGTGGAGTAACTTTGATGACGTTATAAAATGTTGGTTGACCAGTGGTCTTATCCATGTTACTATTCAAGATCAGAATCTCATCTTAAAACATTGAGAAAGCAGAAATCGTGAAGGAAAAAAGAACCCATTAGATTTATATTTATTTTCGTTCCAGAAGGTTGTTGGAATTCATAGTAACTTTGAGCCACGAAGCATGTATGATACCGGTGGTCCATTAACAACTTAAACTTTGTACACTCCATGTATTCAAAGAGAGAGATCATCCTCGCTAATAGATTTTGTATATTGGAGGATCTTTTTTTCACAAAATTCTCTTTTATCAAGGTGTGCAATTATCATATGAATGAATGAATGAAATAATAATAATCGCCCTGTGTCTGGTCTTTTTTTTTTTTTAAATTAATTTCTCAAATGATATGAAAATTTTATTTTGGTAATCACATCAGTGCAGATCTTAACAACTTTACCCTTTGATAGATCCTTGTTTTAAAAATGTTCGCAATAACAGGTGATTATGATTTACAAGAAAAGGGCTTACCTGATATGTAGAAAGATCCTGTACTATATGAGTTTAATGTTATTCCTGAAAACATCTTGTTCTGGTTTCTAGCGACCACACCCCTGTCGCTCATATCATATACACTTTATTAATATCATTTCCATTTTCCTAGAACTATCGTTTACCATAATCAGTTCGAGCTTAATCGATCGGCCACAAGAGGTATAATTTGTGTAAACTAAACGTTATCTGTATAGCTGATGAACAATCACACAGTGGACCCATCAATCGAACCGACAGATGTTTAAAAGCCGTGTTAGCCAATGGTATTAAGAGTTTTTTTCCTCTGGTCATCTGCATATAAATCCCCTTTTGAAGGTCTATTACAACTCAAGATAGCCAATAATTTGCTATGTTTTCACACAAATTTTGCCACGAGACATTTGTTTATTTTATCGACTATATGGCTTATACATAGCCGTATTCACACAGGAAAATTTTTATTTGCAGAGCGTGTAAAATAACAGACCATACCATGTACATACAGAGTGTGCTGTGCTGTGCTTTCCGCTAATATCTTTGTCTTACCAAACTCCGCCAGTCCACATCAAGACATTAGCCCTTTCAGCCATGTGACAAAGAAAAGGAACTCAAATTCCTTGTGGTACTTAACAAGTACTATAGTAGCATATAGGGACACTGAGAGTACAATCGGAATCGGCCAATAGATGCGCAATACTCCACAATAGTAATCGCGCCGATGTGATTAAAATTTAAAATTGACACAGCCTTATACTTGAATAGCGTCACTCCAACGTCAACACCCCGGTGCACAACTATTATATCCCAACACTTCTTTATCGCGAGTCACGCGTCAAGTGTTGACGTACACCGCTCTACCATAAGTGAAATACACTTTTGCACAGTGTAACCAAACATCAAGCATTAAACTAACCACTTATTAAATGTCGTGCCCATATCGCTACACATTGTGTATTAGCGCGCAACAATCCTTAGAAGGCAATGGTGGCTAGAGATTTAAAATTAGACAAGCGTTTAAGAGGTTACCCGGAGTTCTTTATCAGTGATCTGTTATAACATTTACAGGGCAATGTTTTGAGCAGGCAGTGAATATTTATTTTTATTTTTTTTTCTTTAATTTAACTTTAACATTGTCTTCTTTGGACCTTTCAAGTTTCAAGTTTCAAGATTATTTCTCGCATATAGTTGAATTAGCTGAAATCACAACGACGTCAATAACTCATAGCCACAGCGCGGTCTCCGAAGAAACCGGTAACTATCCGCCGTTTGGGGTGATTCAACCTCTACAGTATCAAAGGGCTGTTGCTATGATTGGGAGTAAAAAGTCGCTGTAATGGGCTCTGAATCCCATGTAGACCCTTTGCATTCCTATCATTAAGATATTGATTAATCTCTTAATCAAAACACTTATCAGACAAATATATATTTATATCCATATATTACATGTACGTCACACAGACCAAACACTAACCAAGTTGTCAAAGATTAAAGATTATTTTTAGTAAGACCAGTTTGGTTAGAAGATATAACCATTAGTCAGAAACCGCTCGAAATTTATCTTGTGTCACCTTGTACTTCCGGGGTCAGGACCACCCTATCATCACGTGTCGATGATAGCAGGGGTAAATGTACTAGATCACCACCATGTGTAAAATATCCAACACGGGGGATATGAATGATAAATCGTGCAATAAACCTATGGAATTCTTAATGGTATCACGTGACACAGTCTGACACAGAATATCACGCAATTCTTTCAATTTTCCTGAAAACGTTTAGTGATAGTCCACGCTCTATCACGTTGTGTTTTAATAGATTTGTGTCGATTAGCCGTCCTTCTGATGAGTTCACACGATTGAGTTAACTAAACAAATCGATGACAGTCACTCTCTATTTAGATATGTTTTACATTGATTTTTGACAAGACCATTATTCATAAAGACATTTCTGATTCAATGTTTGTATCAACCAGATGTAAACTCTTCTGTAAAGTACGTTATTGATCAAATCAAGTAACATGGTCAATTTAGTGGACTTATGAGCTTAAATGCACCAAGCCAACCTTCCTGTGTTTTCAAGAAGTACTATCTAACTATATAAGTATATACACTTTCTGGAGTACAGTAGCAAGTGTAATAAATAATACTGACAGCTTGAACACCCTGAAATTCTCTATTTAATGATTAGCAAAATTCATATATTCATGGTGTATGCCAAAGATCTGCCTGACTAACAGTGGATGTTGCACACATAGACTAGTACCAGGTGTACACATGTAACTTCGATGTAACTTCGAAATACAAACATTTCAGGCCATTTCATCTTTGCTAAGTTCTATTAAATAATATGAGATTATGCAATCGAATGAATGATGAACATAAATTAAATCATGGAATTTACACCTAAGAAGAATTGTTTAAATGAATATAGCGGTCAGATTGTTGCTAATAATATAGTCCGGTTCACAAGATTTATGGTTTTTGTTATTCATTTACCAGCCCGGATGATTAATAATATTCATTCTGATACATAGTGGTATTAGTTATGTTGATCATCTTGTTTAAGCGGCATTTAGAAGCTGGGTACATAACAAAAACATGACGACTAAGATGGATTGTCATCTTCTGGGTATATTGTTAATCGACGTTTCGGCCGTTTCAAGCAATGAAACCATGTGAAATGGCAATAATACAATTATTGCTTGAAAACGGTCGTAGCATCTTGGCTGAATATATCAATTATCAATATACCCAGAAGTTGAAAGTCCATCTCAGTCGTCATGTTTATGTTATGTTGATCATGTCTAACCGCTTAAGAGGTGTGAAGTCAACCTTGATCGGATGTTACCCTGGCCCTAATTATGATTACCTGAATTTGAGGATGGCAGTATGGTTGGCCCCTGGATGGAGTGCGAGCGAAGTAGAACACCCTTTTTAAGCCTGATTATGCTGGAATAAGACCACCATTACTACTCCCGGTTTGTTATGTTTACTACATCCGGTTTGTTATGTTTACTACATCCAGTTTGCTGTGTTTACTACATCCAAATTGCTTTGTTCAAAAGTAGTTACTTTCCTACGAATTGTTTGGTTTATTCTTCTTTGTTTTTTGTTTTTTTTTGTTTTTTGTTTTTTTCTTAATGTTTTTTGATTCAATTCACCGGAAATTACGATGTTTTAACATTGACAGTGTAAAGGCATCCAAAGACAAACACACAACCTACTATAACTTAGACCACGTTTTGATGTGATTTATTTAAAACTTGAATGTTTTCTTCTTATTTCTTAGAAATTCGTATTGAGCCTGAATAGCTATGGATCCCAGAAAATAATACACTATCATAGTTAGAACATAAATATTTGAGTTTAGATGTCTAAGTTTAAATTAATATCAGACTTGCAATTAAATTTTATTAAATATTTTAATAATTCCCTTAATTTAATAAGAAATATGGCGATTTTATTAGATCTTTTTCCACATACATCCAGATTTCGATCAGTTAAATTAAAGTTTTTCATAGTGTGTTATCGTTACTATCTAAGCAGGTCAATGGCAACCTTTATGTCCTACTGCACTACAGCGACATCTAGCGGAATAGACCATCCGATATCCCATTGAACAATACTTTATCTCCATTGGGTAATTCACTATAAGCACTATGTAATATTAAAATGTGTAATCCTCCTTATACGTGTATAAGTGTTGGTTGGTGATGGCATAATTAAGCCGCAATGTATTATCTATGACAACATAACTTCCATGTTCGGAGTTTCTCTTATTTTTTCTTTCTGTTGTCATTCTGGTCTGTTTAATAAGACAAAGGTCGTAACTACACCGCATACTGTGAAAACAACTGACGACCATAGGCAAATTCTATCGAATAGACGAGACATCTTGGAACTGCCAACAACCTTGTGCTCTTTAACTACTTTTCCATCTCGGATGTTTATATGTAAAGATTCCCTGCCCTGTTCCTTCACTTCCATATAATTACCATCAGATGATAGGCTGTCGCTAGGTGTCGCTCTGTTCCCAGCTTGCACCCCCTGGCGACCATTCTGGTGCCATGGATAAAGGGAGGTTATAATCGCTGACAACCCAACAGATGCTGCCCCAGTGACCATGATTACTGTGATGTATATTCCTGTTGACAAACAAACATAACAGGCCTTAACGCAAACAATACACACAATTTCTTTCAGAACATATTCCTTCGCACATGTGTTTTATCTTAGAAAGTGTGAGTGAATTAAAGAAATATAGGAATTATTTTGTTTAAAGGGATACTGCAAAATACATTTGATTAACAAAGTAATGGTGGACGACAAGCCGTAGCCCTTTCAGGACTTTGGGTCGTTTACATAATGGGGTTTCTTGACTTTGTACTCCTTTTTGAGCCAACCGTTGTTTGGTGTTGTAATGAGAGTTGTAATGGATTGTTTGAATGAAAGGGGTTTTGCGATGTTAGGCGATTTGGCTCATTTTCTAACTCTCTCCCGGTTAAGCCCCCTGTGCAAATATACTTTAAAGCGTAGACAGCAGAAAAGAGATTGCCTCTAGAGGCGTTTAAAAACGTCATGTTTTTGTTTTATCGGGTTAGACTGGTGTTCAAAACATCCGTATAGGTGGTAGGTTGCATGCTTGACACCTCTGTCGTCCTATTGTTATCTCATCAAAACCCTAGGCACCGCACTTCGTATCAAAATGACGTCAGAGGTGTTAAACACGCAATCTACCACTTCTACGTCTTTTTGATTTCTCCAAATTGTGCCCATCAAAACGGTGACAGAATAACTGCTCCGACGCCATAAACGAAAAACAGTGACACGAGGCCAGCACAGAGCCAAACATTTGACTCCATGGTCCTAACAAAAAGCTTCTTAGTGGAGTTAAGGAATTGTAGGTACAAAGCCTCTTAAAATGAATACATAAATACGAATTCAAGTTTAGAATGTCATTAAATTAAGAATGTACCAATTTAGCAAATTAGTTCTAAAGTCCAGTATACAAACCAAGAACAGGCGATGACCGGGAAGTCTTGGGCATCGATTCGTTCCAGGCACTCATAAAGAATGATAAAGACAGAAAAATGGAGGCGGATTTGGAAACCTTCTCTCTGGATTCAGGGGGTAAAATAAAGCCAACCAAGGTCAAAGTTGAAAAGAAAAATACCGGGAACAGCACAGAAAAGATATAAAAACTTGCCCTCCGTGACAAGTGCAATGTGAAATGGACGAAAGCAATGTCCAGTCTGGCCCTCAATATTGAGCGGCCTTGCTTTTTTCGTTCTCCATACAGATCCGTGGACAGAATTTCCCACTCCACGTTTTCTTCATAGTGCACCAGATCAACATATTGTGGATGAATGTCCATTTCTGTGGCCTTCGAAGCCGTCGCAGATAAGGTAATATTACAGCTCTGAGAGTCAAACGGATATGACGTCATATCGACGAGACAGCGAGTTTTGAAAACTCCTCCCGGCCCCCAAACCACGCGGCCGTCTGATTTGACTTCCAACAAACAATCGTCACATTTCAGACTTGATAAATTGTAAAAGCTGAAAGTAAAAACACTCGGCTGCGATAGATTTGCTGGTGATTTAGGTTATTACACTCTGCTAACGTAAAGCCGCATTACACCTTTTGATAAATAACAAACAGCAGAATTATTTTGATACAAATATGTTCCAGACATTCAACTAATTTTAGGGCCTTTAATTTTATGAAAATACGCAACACAACAACGTCTGCTTGATAATTGATATTTCGGGTACATATATAATTAGCCCAATGTCAAAGTTAGCTAACAAATAAAACCTACGTTGACTAGCTAGTAGGCCTAGAGGTGCGAAGTAGTTCTATGGCGCCTTACTAGATTTGTTTGTTTGATTGGTAGTTAACGTCATACTCAAGACTATTTCACCTATATGACGACTTATAATTAATTATTATTAATTTGCTGTGCCCGTGTATGGTGGAAAACCGGAAAGAAACCTCGTAAAAACCACCCCGCGAACTCCGCAGCCACCGAAAAACTTCTTGTATATACCTAAGGTCCACAGGGGGGGTCGAACCTATTCCGGGTACAGTGAAGGGGGCTCCGTAGTCCAACGCTCAACCACGCGCCTAACTAGATGTTTTATTGTACATGAATCTCAGTCAGACACATACCTATTAGAAACTCCAATATCCGGCTTCCAAATCTCATCCGGAGATACCAGCAGCCTGCTCATATTGCTATAGTCCTCAGGTGTCCAGCTCAAAAACTCATCGTACCAACTCTGCTCATATAAATACACTTTCTCAGAATTATGTTTCTAAACATTTTATAATTGTCGTTACCAAGACAGTAAAGACAGTAAACCTGTCTGATAAGAATACACCAAATAATTCAAACACAGCTTCAGTTTTCAACACGAGTAACAATGTTTACCGTTGCTGATTAAATGATTTGCTTAGCCAGTTTTATGTACTGATCGACCTACAAGGCACGTATTTATGTTTTATGAATGTCCGAATACCAATTTGGCCTCCTATATCAAAATAATAATGCGCATATTTATGTATGAAGCCGGCTTTCATATTCAGAATACACGTAAATTAAAAATATTAGAAAGCGCCGGATCTTGATGATGTCACCACAATGTAATTTTATATTTATATATCGAGGTTCTTTAACTTTGTATAGCTGACAGTCAATCTGTTGTCTAATTGTTGTACATGACGAAAAACAACAAATAAATAACCACATCACTGTATTAAACTGTAGGAGTTTGTACTCACCATGTACATCCAAGCGCTAAAGGAGAGTTTCTGTTCTTTTTCATCCTGCAATTTACAATGACAGAAAGTAAGGTACACCATCGAGACTGCCTTAAGTCAAATTTATCTTTAGTTGAAATAGCATAATTTAGAAAAATTGTTAACTCTCATAACGGTTTCTTTATTATTATTGATTATATTAATATGATCAAAGGGAAACTTGATTCTAGATTTTAAAACCTACAGGGTATATATATATATATACTCTATAATGATCACAGCGAAGCTTGATTTTAGATTTAAAAACATACAGCATATATCTATACTCTAAACTGCCACTTAAAGAAGTTATCTATACTCTTATCTTGCATTTGACATTTTCTGAAAAAAGGTCATAGGTTTGTGTTGGCTACTCCATCGGGTACAACAACGATGATCGATCGATTTATTTTAATTATGTTCCATAGCTGGAATAAAATTTTAATCTATAGGTAATTGAAATTATCGATTTATTTTATTCCACAGATGTGAATGCTACTGATACTTCATTAAAATTATCAAAACTGTTATTTGCATATGGTGTATATATAGGACATCGCGTTAATGTGTTCAGGTTAGGCCTATGCTTATTTTCCTATAATTGGATATGGTGGTATGGGGTGGGGATCAGGGGGAGATCAGCTAAGATTATTCTGTTCCCAGCTTTGACATGGGGTGTATAAAAGGTGTCGTCTAGGTCCGTCTCTGCTGGGTAAAAAGAACTGTCAGTTTAAAAAAAACTGTGTAAAATAAACAGTTCAAAGAGCTTATAATATATGTATATATTTTTTTTTATAAAGAGTAATCACACTGGCACAGGGATATCGACTAATTAGAGCCGATAAATAATCTCATGTTCTAGGTAAATTCTCAGAGACAAGTTAGATAAACTAGATAAATCTGAATCTCGAGTTGTTCTGGATAACCTATAGACGCATCTCGAGAAAAGGCAATACATGTAACATGTTTATTGTGAAGATAAATATGTGGCGAATATGTAACACTACTAGCTATGGGTGATAATAAGCACAACCTGAAAAATGTATCATTTAGAGTTAGTAGTAAACCTCTTAGTCTACCAAATACAGATGAGGACAGTTAAGGGTTATATCTATATATATATATTTTTTCAAATGTAAAGATTCAAAGGCCATAACTGTATTTGCATAACAGACGTCCGGATCAGGCACTTTGATAAAGGTCGGCTAAAAATGTGTTAAGACGCTTTTTGGAAAGTTTCAAAAAACGTTTTTAAAAAGAAACAGCATCTAGTGACGGATACCACATTTAATAAAGATGGAAAAGGCGAGGTGGCCAAGTGGCGAGGCCCATTGTGGCCGCTGGACGCTCACGTATTTTTATCTGGCGCAAAAGGCAGCAGAGGTTGCGGAGGATGTCGTAACGACAGCAGATTGGGAAAGGCAGATAATCATATACGAAGGACCCCAGTGATCCCAATCCCACCCCTGGAATGTAGAGTTACAAGTGATTATAGCTGTATAGTTTAACAATATGACCATAGTAGCCACTGTAACAGTCACTTGTCTTTTACTCTTACCAATGAGTGTAAAAACATCAAATACAAACTGAGATTGACTTTGACTGCCTCTGATTGGTTGATTACTGGGCGAATATTTCTATCATAATCATCAAGAAGTTTATGACGTAAATTGAGGACGTCACCCTTGACATAGTCACTTTGTTTACCAAGGGCACAATCTACAAATAAGAAAAAGTAACTTGTTACAAATACACTCTTCAAAAAAAGAAACGCAAAACCCAAATATCAATGTAAATTTGATGGTATTCAAGGACGTGTAGAT
>JAVFBZ010198137.1:0-12700 GCA_032466195.1 Katharina tunicata | reverse complement strand
AACACACCACCGTACATGTACAGAATTAAAAACAAAACACCACAACAAATCGGCTTCCTGATGCCCCTTAGTGTAGAGAGCACCAGGGCACAGCAGGCCCCTACCCAACCAACCACTCCAGTTTATTCATGCAACAGAATTAGGGCAGGTGTCCAATATATTGAATTTAGTCTGTTAAAACTTTACAAAAATAGATTTTTATTTTGCTATCAGTTGATCTCTCGTCTAATTGATGGTTATTGCATGGTATAACCATCAATTTGTGGCTATTTGATGTTACTGAACTGATTGGTTGATTGTTTCAAATGTACTCCTTGCTGTTACCAGACATTATAATATACATATAGCGCAGACTCGCAAGATACAGAGCCATCGGATATTTTTCCATATCTTCATCCTCTGAAACCGGGACTATTTTCAATGTTTTGTTTACAGGGGATTCCCATTGACTTGTTTGGCAGAAAAACCCTTAACGGTGAAACGAGTGCAGAATGACGTCACATGATTACGTCGGCAGGGCTTCCCTTTGCTTAGTGATATATGTAAACAGACCCTGCGTTCACGTTGAATACCATTTCCATTCACTATGACTTTGTTTTTTTTTTTCATTTATATTACACAAGTCATGACAGATTTTTGTTGGATAAATAAAGAAATTAGACGTACATTTTCATAGTATCAACGTGGCCACTACCGCTGCACTATTTTTAATAGCGGCCTCCGCTCTGTTCTAAGTAGTCCTTCATCTCTTTGAGCTGAGTGTCAGTGAAAGTTTGACAAAATGTCCCCAAGAAGGCCGATGTTTTCATTAAATATTGAAAATATATGATAAATAGATTATAATGACAGTGCAGGTACGCGCCATTGTATCAGCTCTCGTTGTCTGAGGTCGGACTGCGTATCAATCTCGCTCTTCGAGCTCGATTGATACTGCAGTCTGACCTCAGCCAACTCGAGCTGATACATAGTCGCGTATCCCGCACTGTCATTATAATCTCTTTGTTGTGTTTGTTTGTTTGACTGGAGTTTATGGTTGTACTCAAGAGTATTTCACTTATATGACGACACGTTGCCAGTGTATGGTGGGCAACCAGAAAGAAACCTCATAAAAACCACCCCGCAAGTCCACGGCCACCGGAAAAGTTTCCTTACAAACTTAAGGTACACAGGGCGGATCAAACCTATTCCGGGTACAGTCAAGGGGGGCAGGTAGTCCAACGCTCAACCACGGAGCCATAGTGCGACCCCACCGGACTGTTGTGAGAATTAAGTTTGGGAGAGGGGAGCTAACCTTTGGCCAATGCATCATCTGCTGCATCCGGTGAGTTTGACGTAGACGGTTGATTAGACAAATCCAGCAGGCTTCGGGCTATCTCCCGGTCATTTGTACCCGTGTCTCTGCAGCCTGCACACACAAAAAAACACGAACAAAATTCTCACTTACTATTTGATACCTAAAATAGTCATAGCAAAAAGTAAAATGAGCGAAAAACTATGTAAGACGGCAGTGTTTGTTGGAGTACATGTGTTTGTTTGTGTTTTACAAAAGTACTTTAGGTAATTTCACTAATATGATGGCACGCCAGCTCAATCAGTGGAGGAAACCACCCTAACATTACAATATATTTACAGGAAGAAGACATGACACCACAACTAATTGGCTTCCTGATGCCCCTTAGCTCAAAGAGTACCAGTGCACAGGAAGCTCCCATCCAACCACCTCCTTTACAACAATCATGATGGAACATAAATATTCTTGAAGACTTCTTTCTAATAAATGTTTTCAAGACACTCTAGTATTTTTTTATTTGATTGGTGTTGAAAGTCATACTCAAGGTTATTTCAAATTTTGTACGATAATGCATTGCCGGTGTATGGTGGAAAACCAAAAAGAAACCTTGTAAAAACCACCCGCGAAATCCGAAGCCACCGGAAAACTTCCCTAGAGGTCCACAGGCAATCAAACCTATTCCAGGTACAGTCCAGCACTCAACCATGTGGTGAAAACCGAAATAGAATGGTGGGAGGTAGGCAAAATGTTAAGACAAATTGACTGTAATGAAAACCAGTCATGCTGGTAAAGAACAGATGCCAGCAGCAATGGTTGCTACACAATTCCGTTGATCACTTACTTGGCAGAACACCAGACAATGAGGCTTTTGTTGTTTTGCTTGGAAATCCATAAATCGTCCCAAGGCTGCAAAGAAAAAACATACACACTTTTAGAAATTCAACCATATTTTAAACATTTTAAGACAGGAGCACCGCAAGTGTAAAAAAAAATGCATGGAATTGGTGAATTATATAACTTTTAGAAAACAGATTTAAGATTATATCAGTTAACAACTTAAATAACATCATAATTATATTTACCCCACACCCTTATTTATTTGATCCACTTGATCTTGAACATGAAGTTTTCTGAATGGCTTCAGTGCTGGGTGTATGTAGAATTGTCACATTAGTTTGAGTGCAGCACAGGCACTCACTTATGCAAGTAAGGTACGACCATTAACAAACGGTTGTAGTAGTATTAAAAAATTCCATTAAACTTATAGCTTTGTTAGTTTGTTTGTTTGTTTGTTTGATTGGGGTTTTATACCGTACTTAAGGTTATTTCTCTCATATGACGGTGTGGACTCCAAACAGAGAAGATGCCACAGTACATCTACAAGACAAAAACATGATGCCCCAACTTATTGGCTTCCTGATGCCCCTCATTTCAAAGAGCACCAGGTAACAGGAGGCTCCTACCCAACCAGCAGTAATAAACTTATAGCAGGAGTCCATAATGCGGCATTGGGGGCCTAGACTCCTCTTAAAGGTAATGCATGTTAGTACTCATATTTTTCACTGATGCACAATGGAAAATCTCTATTATTGATAGCAAATGAAGAATTTATAAATTTTTCTTTTATAATGACCACATACTTCTTAGTGTATTTTTCACTGATGCATACTGGAAAATCTCTACTATTGATAGCAAATGAATTTATAAATTTTTCTATTATAATGACGACATACTTCTTAGTGTATTTTTCAATAGATTGCATCCAATAATTTATTACAAATTAAATATGGTTGGAATTTATTCTCAGGTGTCCTCTGTATTGCCAGTGATGTTAGGGTGGTTTCCGTCATTTAAGTGAATAAACCCAATCAGACAAATCTTCTTACTATTTAAAAGAGAATTGTGCTAAGAGTTTTACATAACAAAAATATAAATGATTTATTACCTTTTTGTCTCAACTGCAGACATCAGTGAAGTGGTACCAGTTGTCACAACTAAGTTTGAATTTGGAATGACATCTTTACCCATTTTGCTGAAACAGAAATGTTTTTTTTTATTATTATATAAATGTTATAAAAGACTTATTGTGTCTAACAATGTCTGTTCATAACACCCAAAGGTTTTTAATATCTAAGTGATAAGTGTAGATGTATGTAGCTTTGTTTTAACCAGAGTCGACTCTCAACTCAAAGCATAGATCCAGGGCTGGTTTTTATGACGTTTCCTCCCAGTTCTATACAAAGGCAATGCAAATGAAATGTCTTGAGTAAACAAAAAATAATTTATGTACCCGTATTATGTAGTTGATTTGGTCCTGAAAAAAAATATTAAACAAAGAAACTACAGAAATATTTTATCTGTCCAATCAAGCACACTGCTGCAGACAGATTGAAAAGAATGATTTGTATGTTTGATTGGGGTTTTACGCCGTACTCAAGGTTATTGCACTTATATGAAGGCATGCCAGTCCGATCAGTGAAAGAAACAACCGTAAACGACACTGGCAACATGTAAGACAGGACAAAACATTTACATAACATTAATAAAATAGGACACCACAACAAATCAGCATGTTGCGCCTTTTAGCTCAGAGACCACCAGGGCACAGAAGGCTCCCACTCATCCACCCGCTGAATGAAACGGAATGCTTTAATAGTACTGATTTTTTTCTCGTATCAACAGAAAACGTGATGGCAACTCAAAAACTCTTTATTGCTGTCAGAGCCAGTGATTTTCATTTACAAGATTAACTGGAGTCCTTTTGCTTCAATTATCTTAATTGGATCACTGATCAACAGAAGTTATATCCATCCTAGCCATTATATCAATGCCTGTGGCATTTGGGAAATATATACACAATGATAAAAACTAAAAATAGGCTGTCTTGCTCTGGTAATGTCTATCCGTGCGATATGTATACCTTACACCAAGTATATGTAGTACAAAACCCCACCCCACTAGAATTGTGTCTTACAAGGTGAGGCTTAAATGCTGAATAATAACATTTCACAATGTTAGCAGTGTAACTAAGAGGAGCATCAAGAACTCACCCGGCTATGACAAGCTGTTGTGTGTGATTCAGTCGTTTAAAGGATATTGATTGATTGGTTGGGTCTTTGAGTCCTTCTGAAGTTTTTTCACTTCTGTGATGCCTGGCCAGCCCAATGGGTGAAGGAAACCACCCTAAGCGACGTTAGAAGCGTAGAACATGCCACAATACATTTACAGTAAATAGCATCGGCTTCCTGATGCCCCTTAGCTCAGAGAGTACCAGGACACAGGAGGCCACCCAACCACCCACGTGAAGGATAATGATTTGAGGAGGAGCATAACCCACCTGGATATGGTAACCTCTTGTATCATTACGTGTGCTCGCTTTTGGAGGATTATGATGTCATGACAAATATAAAGAACTCACCTGGATACAGTAACCTCTTTTATATCTGCTGGTTGTTGAAGGATACTGATTTCATGAGGTGTCTCCTCACAGTCTGCCCCATCATCATCTTCATCATCATCATTCATTCCGTCATCTTCGTCAAACTCAACACTTCCTTCGTTCTGTTGAAAAATGTGAACTTTTCTCAAAATGGAAGTCTGACGTGCCAATGCTTCTCTGTCAACTTGTGTCTCGTCCACTGTGGTAGGGATAGGCACAATATCTAGATCAACACATTTCTTCATGTGGGCCTTGGATCTCATGTGCTTCGTCAAGTTTCCTTTTGTTTTGAAAGAAAAGTTGCAATGTTTGCATGAATAGGGCCTGAGATCTGTGTGTGTTCTGATGTGTTTAAAGAGCATGCTGGGTTTCTTACAGCGAATTCCACAGGCGTCACACACAAATTTTCCTCTGCCGCGACCCCGAACATAAGTATAATCATCATTTGATTTGAAACCCCCTTGAAACACTTCAGTCTTCTCATTTTGTTCTGGGTTCTTTGATTCTTCATTTACACACAATTGAGAAGAGGTTCTACACTCTGTTATTGCTTCTTCGACACGAGCAGCGTTCAAATCAGCAAGTGAAGAATAACTTGTTACAGCTTGATTTCTTTCACTATTCAGACTACCTTTCTTGGAGAAATAGTCCCAATAACTACTATGGGTCAGGACTCCATTGGAAGCATCTGCTGAGATGGAATTGTGATACACTGGATCAGTCGTGTAGTTGGAAACATACAAATCTAAAAGCATCTTAGACGTCAAACCATAAGGATTAAGGGTTTGTGGAGCCACTCTCCAGTTGGAATACATTGAAATTTTCTTGTTGGTACCTTGTCGAACGTACATGGGCTGCAAACGTTGAATACAGCAGTAGGTTGTGTGGCAGCTACCCCTCAGAGAAGGGAAAGAATGTCCATATAAATACAGTGGGGTAACTGCTTTTTCTGTAGTCTTGTCCGAGGGACTATAGTTTTCCGTATCAGATTTGCGACATGGCTCACCGACTATGGGATTTTTGGTATGTTCATTAACTGCTTCTAAAGAAGCATTTGGCCCACTACCTATTGGAGTTCCTTGGGTTTTCAGAACAGGTATTTTCACAGGAGTGCCAGGAATGTTTTTAGATGCCCACGTTGAGACTTTGCTAGCTTGAATCGGAAGGTGCAAGACTGGTTCATCCGTTGCAGATGGGCCAACTATGGCTGGCAATACAATTGACATACCTGGATAAGGCTGTAGAGACACAGAGCTCAAGAGCCTTTGACACATCAGTGGTCTTGATAGAGACCGAAGCATAATGCTACAAAGATAAACTGGTTTTGTGAAAACTTGAGCTCTAGCCACCGGTACAGTAAAAGAAGGTTGACTGGCAGGCATGATAGTTTCATTTGTTTTACATGGGGTGTTTTCTTGAACTGTTTCAATTTTTAAAGGGATACCAGTTATCTTTTGAGCACTACTACTGGGCATAGATGAAGCATCCCCACTTCCATCAAAAGGGCCACAAGGAGCAGATTCAGTTCTGCGCAAAATGGGTCTTTTACGAGATTGAAAGCTGCTATTATCTTTAAGTCGTCTCTTCTTTGGAGGAGTAGGAGACTGACCCCCCAAAACTGAAGAAGATGCTGACGAATGGAAGGGAAGACTACCTGGAAACTTTATTGGGGAGTCATTTTCGCGTTCCTGGGAAAGCATACGCTCAACACTCATGGATCTCTTCATCAGGAGCATGCCTTGCAGTTTAAGTTTAAGTAAGCTAGAGGTTGGAGTTCCTGGCGTTTGTGGAGTACTTGGGGTTCCTTTTGAGGTCACTATGGGAGTATGGGAGACAGATGCCGCGGCCAATGAAGTGTTCAGACGCAGACCATGCCCCTTCACCTTCTCAGAAAAATCAACAGATACCATTGGCTGACCAATCATAGTAGAATCACCATGAAAAGTCGATACCGGAGCAGTCTGAATAGGACTATGTGAGATCTTGGATTGTAAGCTGGCTACTAACATAGGCATAACATGATTTGTTTCACTTGCAAATGGTTTGAGTTCTGTTGATTGCTCATCTTGAGAGCTTTGAAGAGAATAAGGTTTTAAAGGGACATCTGCGGTTGATAGTAGCCTTTGTCTCAAAATTGTGTGTGTCTCTGTCAATTTATTTTCATTCTGAAGATGGTTTCCTTTCTGTGTACTAGGCTTTGGTGAAAAATATTTGGCAATATCTTCTTTCATTGATGTAGCCACATTATCTCTAGTTGCAGTCAGTGTTTTATCTTTATTTTGGCCACAGTAATATAATTTATGAATTCCTAGAGTGTGCTCTTTTTTAAAGGATACTGAGCACTTCTCACAAGAAAATGGTCCATATTGTTCTTTTGAAATATGTTGGCATGAAGTGTTTTCTTGGCTACTTTGACCTTCAGTTGAAGCCATATAAGAAGAACTAGATTCGGGGGTTTTAAGAACACCCTTTAGCAACAGGTCTTTGATAACACTTCTTGTTCTCGAAGTCTTAGGAGAACCAGTTGATCCGTCAGCCGCTAGTTTCACATTGTTACTTGCCACTGTTTGTGTAGAATTACTGATGTTAGATGATTTGGGGAATTGGACCAAGGGCTGTCCAATCATAGGCTGGCCCACAACTGTCACATTGCTGGCTCTTGGTTGTGATTGATCTTTAGAAAGCAGAATTTTGATTTTTATCTCCTTGCTTTCTTTTAAATTCTGAGATATATCAGGTGTTGATGGAATGTTAGCAGCTGTAATTTCGGGCTGCCTTACGTTTGAAAAAGATACCTGTTTATCATAATTGATAGTTGCATCTTTCATTTTTAAAGCCTCCACATGGGTTTCGTGACTAGGTTTTGGTGACTGTCCACCAGAAAAAGCCGCATTGGAAAGACTTATATCACTATTTTGGCGGGACAATCTTTTTGGACGAGGTGGATCAGCCATGGGTGTATCAACAATTGCAGCATTAGCAGAAATAAGTTGCTGAATTCTTTCCTGAAGCATGACATTAGTAAGACTTTTTGTACCTTTAGCAGAAGAACCTTCCAAAACATTGTTTTGGTAAACTTCTGATGTTTGCTCATCTGGACACGTTTTATGAGCATTAATCATGCTCTGGCCTGTACTGGATTCATCACATGTGTTGTCAATGGGTTCTTCAGCAATATCCTTATGGAAAGACAAACCTGGAGACTGATTTGGTTTGGGAATTGCTGGAATCTGTACCGATACACATAGAGACTTATCAGGCATTGTATCAACAACTGTTGGAACTACTAATCCTTTGTTTTTAGCATGATGTATTTTATCACTTATTTTCTCCAACTCCCGCAAAGCTTTTGTAGCTGCTTGGGGCTCACAATTTGGGTGAGGTAGGAAGATGACCTCAGAATTTACACCGGAAGTGGATATGGAAGGTGTGAGGTCTTTAGGTTTGTGAGAGATAATACTATTTGGAATAGAGGAAACAACTGATGTGGCTGATTTTGGTAAAGCTATAAGATATGTTCTAGGTGAAGGCGATATATCTTCAGAGGCAACAGTTGAGTGTGTTGGAGTTAAAACTGAGGTTACAGGCATTGGAACAGAATTTCCAGTCAGATTTACTATTGCATCCTTTGCAACAATGTTCACCGGACAAGACACCTCAAGCTTCCTTTCGTGGGGGTCGGGATGATACAGTAAAACTGGAATACTTTCTTGATTTTCTTGTGCCACAAAATTTTGAGAATGCCCCATATTTTCACCACTTGAATGTAGTAAAACAATATTGTCTGTCCCTAAAAATGCATATGGCTGGTCAAGTGAAATAACGTTGACCTCTTGGATTTCGGCCTGTGACCCAGAATTTTGCCCATCATTTACAATGGCTATTGAACCATCAGGATCACTGTCTGCCAATTCTGTGTCACTTACGGTATCTTCCGACTTGATTGCTGATTCAGTGACGGTTATTTGCTCATCAGCAATTTCACCTTTGACTGATGGCCGCCTCATTGTGAGACCTGCCTTCAAAGCATGAGCTCTGGACTTACAATGCTTGTAGAGATTACTCTTTGTTTTGAAACTGAATCCACAGGCCAAGCATGGGTATGGACGTTCACCAGTGTGAGCTCGAATGTGCTTCTGAAGAACACTAGGTTTAGCACAACCTCTGCCGCAGTATGAACACACATGGCGGCCATGCTTGGAAGGATCTTTACGTTTCTTTCCAGTTAGTTGTTGAACTTCTGACACAGATGCTGGTTCTTGAACAACCTTTTCTGTTGAGGGCTGATTGGTTTTATAAGAGCGTGATTTGTAGGTTCCATAGCTAATAGGGTTAGGCTCAAACTGAGCATAGTTCTGTTTAGTGTAAACAAGCTTCAAGCCCTGCTCTTCAAGGCTATCGGACTTCAGTTGGTATTTCTCAACACCTTTCTCAGAAACTGGAATCACTAAAAGACCACCATGTTCATGTTCCTCTGAATCTTCTGTGGATGTCACCGTCACCGTGGAAATTTCTGTGACTTGTAGTTCACCAGACGTTCCCTCCTGTGGACTGACACGACTAATGTTTTGAAGTTCATTGTCTGTGACTTGAAATAAAGCTTCTAAGGACAAGTTCCTTTTCTCCTGTACAGCGTCTGATCCGTGTGGAGTGCTGGCTGAAGGACATGCCCTCACATCAACTGAAAAATCAAAAATAATGAATTGAAATCCATGTTTATTTATATCTTAAGTCTTCAGAGTTTGCTAGTTTCTTTATTGCTTGACTGGGGTTCTACGCTGTACTTCATTTTTTGTTTCACTCAAAATATGGCGTACCAAACCAAAGAAATTTTTCCATAAAAAAAAAAATGGTCTAAGAGGCAGCCCAGGAACCTCAAAACAAATGGACTTCCTGACCACAATGGCACTGAAAGTTCTTGATCAGCTATCTGCTAGTATGCTAAGTACAGATGTACAAAATTGGGTATTAATGTACAGACATAAGTTCTGATAATCAAAAGGTGATGAACCATTGGAAGATGTTTCCAAGGTTTGACAAATGTTACCCTGTGCAGCGTCAGTGTTTACTTTGTTGGATAATCATTTCACTTGTATTCAATAATAACACTTACAAGGAGTTGTAACCATAAACCAATAAGATTAATTGTACTCAATAGTTCAAAAGAAACAAGTTGATGGACTGTGGCCATAGGCAGGAAAAGGTATTAAATGTGTGTGTGGTAGGTAGGGGGAGGGGGGGGATGTTGTAAGGGGTAAGACGGCCATACAAGGATGTGTGGTAAAAGAGTTAAAAAGGGATATTTTGCGAAGGATCGAATGTTTAGGAAGACATGTCAGAGAATATACTGATTGCTGCTTCACGCCACATGTTTTAGTATTAAAGCTATGCTGTGGCAGTAACAGTACGAGGTTATAGGGTGATATGCCCACTAGGGGTAGACAGCAAGAACCATGTTGTTAAGTGAATGTAAGGGTACATCTAGGTGTCTATATGGATGTAGCAAGGGGCTAGATTCAGGAGCTGTATTAAGGGGGGAGATGTCCCCAGCGGAAGATGATGGCTCATGGTAGATGATCATTTTGTAATTAAGTGGACATTAAGGGTAGGTCCAGGGAGGAGATCTAGGGGTACTTGTTCAGCATGTTCAGGGGGAAAAGTCGTAACAGGGTACTTGTCCTGGCTTGATTGTTGTAATGGGGTACATGCTCAGGGGGATGTTGTACCAAGTCAGATGACGGGAAGCAGTAAATGTCCAGTGAGGAGATGCTGCATGGCAGGGAGGAGACGATAACAACTTGGCCATACAAATTATATGGCAACAAATATGTATGTACTTTGCAACAAAATGACCCATAGGCAAATTCATATTAAAATATACGTACCTGATGTTTTCGTTCGTTTTACTGGAATTTCATAGTTTAACTCATCACACGGTGACTCTACAAGAAATGAAACAGGATTGTTTTTTTAATTTTACTTATCATATCTCAAATCATTAATTTGCATGAGAAACAGGACAAAGTTCAAAGAGCAAACGAAATATATTTTACACAAACGTACTGCTTTTACTGTCACCAACTACTGGATCAGAGAAACATGGATTCTCAAGCCCTGTTCAGTAATTGAGAATGGCGTTATCCTAGTCCATACGAGCCCATACCATATAACTCTATATAAATCGCTAGTTGTGTTTAATATCATTAGACATTTGTTTGAAAAGGAACAAGACATAAGCCTGACAGAAAACTGATTGGTTGCATGTTTGATTGTGGTTTTACGTGGTACTTAAGGTTGTTTCCCTCATATAAAGACATTCTAGCCAAAACAGTTAAGGAACCACCCTAAACCAAACTGGTAACACACAGACACTACAATACAATTACAGAATATCACAGATCAGCTTAGTGATGCCTCTCACAGTCTTCCACTTTACCACCTGCTGGTAACATAGAAGACACCACAGTACACTTACAGGGCTAAAACAATACAAGAAATCAGCTTCCTGGTGCCCATTAATTAGGAGAGCACCAGGGCACAGGAGGCTGCCACCAAACCACCCTCCAAAAGGATCGCACAATTATTTGCAAACGCTTCATTTGATTGCACACTAGAGGTGTGTTGCATCTTATTTCATTACCACAATACTATCACTACACAGAACACACTATAATACATTTACAGGACAAAAAAAGTACAAGATATCACAACAGATCGGCCTCTTAGAGCAGAAATCAACGGGACACAAGAGTCTTCCACTTAACCACCTGCTGGTAACACAGAAGACACCACAGTACACTTACAGGGCTAAAACAATACAACAAGAAATCAGCCTCCCTTTGCCCATTAGTTAGGAGAGCACAAGGGCACAGGAGGCTGCCACCGAACCACCCTCCAAAAGGGTCACACAATTGTTTGCAAACGCTAGTCCACAACAATATTGTGATTCTATTGCAATATAAGGACACTAGTTATCGAGATACTATTGTGACAGCGTTTAGGGTAAGAGTTTGTTAAACACAGAATATGTATTTTGAATCTTCAAAATATACATTAATGCAATATATGATCAGTTATTATATCAGTATAAAGATTCAATAAACCTGAATCAATTGTATTTTCTAAGTTCATGTATGTTTTATATGCTCCATCTGATGCACCGCAGATGCATATATGTATTGCCCTTGTATGAATTTAGATGTATTGCCCTTGGCTTGTATAAGTGTAGATGCATTGCCTGTATATGTGTTATTCTAATGTAAATGTACTGCCATTGCATAAATGTAGATGTATTGCCATTGTACAAATGTAGATGTACTGTATTGCCATTGTGCAAATGTAGATGAATTGCCTTTGTACAACTGTAGATGTATTGCCATTGTACAAATGTAGATGTACCGTATTGCCATTGTACAAACGTAGATGTATTGCAGTTGTTTAAATGTAGATGTTTTGCCCTTGTGCAATGTAGATGTATTGCCATTGTACAAATGAAGATGTGTAGCCCTTGTACAAATGTAGATGTTTTGCCAGTGTACAAATGTAGATGTTTTGTCCTTGTACAAATGTAGATGTATTAACCATGTACAAATGTAAATATATTAGCCTTATACAAATGTAGATGTGTAGTCCTTGTAAGTTTCTTACAGAGAAGATGTGTAGTCCTTGTAGAGATAGAAGATGTGTAGTCCTTGTACAATTGTAGATGTGTAGTCATTGTACAAATGTAGATGTGCAATCCTTGTACAAATGTAGATGTGTAGTCCTTGTACAAATGTAGATTTGTAGTCCTTGTACAAATGTAGATGTGTAGTCCTTGTAAGTTTATTGCAGATAGAAGATGTGTAGTCCTTGTACAGATAGAAGATGTGTAGCCCTTGTCCAAGTAGCATATGTGTAGCCCTTGTACAAATGTAGATGTGTAGTCATTGTACAATTGTAGATGTGTAGTCCTTGTACAAATAGAAGAT
>JAVFBZ010198126.1:0-13984 GCA_032466195.1 Katharina tunicata | reverse complement strand
AACGCTTGCCCGCGTTTCTCTCCCTTTATTTATAGTTATTGCACATTGTTGACGAATTTGCTTCTGTAATACATTTAGAAACCAATGTTCGTGAATTATAATTGTAAGCCAACACGTCTTTTATAAACCAAGGTGATTTAAGCGTGACTTTAATCCAATGAACTGATAAAGATGTTAAAACAGTTCCAGAAACTTGTATCTGTATATAGCTCTCTCCACGTTTTAGTTCATCTTTAGGCCTACAAACCTGAACCAACAGATTGTCTGGTAACTGTTAATTTACCACAAACGTTGTGACGTTGTAGGGGCAGATATGTTTTGTTTTTGGTATAAAGGTTAAATCGAAAAAAAATAAATATGTCTTTGGCTGTTTATTTGATCCCGTGCAGATCGAGCTGCTTTTTACAAAAAAAAAATGATAGCGATTAAAGGAATTAGATTAATCTCACAATCTGAATCAACAGATTGTCTGGTATTTGTTCATTTACCACTAACGTTGTGACGTTGTAGGGACAGAAATGTTTTGTTTTTGGTATCAAGGTTAATTCGAAAAAAACATAATTTGTCTTTGGCTGTCCATTTGATCGCGTACAGATCGAGTTACTTTTTACAAAAATAAAAAGCAACGATAGTTATTAAAGTAATTGGATCAATCTCACAATCTGTCAGCCATTGTAGGGAAACTGGCACAAAATTCCCTTTGTTAAATAACATCCTAATATACCTATGAGCCTCACCCCATGATACAGAGGCATGTGATAATTTGATTTACATTACCCCGGCAACCCCCACCTGGTGACTTTAAATGACTGTATTGTAGAAAACACTCAAAGGGAAACGAATGCAGATTTACGTCACAAGATTTCGCCGCCAGACTTTCCCTTTGCGTAGTAATATATGTAAGCAGATTCCGCGTCCCACTTAAAACTATTTCAAATTACTCCGACTTATTATTACAACCAAGAATGCAATGTTTAAGTATTTATGGTTCATCCGTCACGGGCAATACAAGAAGTTTTTTGGGGGATACACTAAAGGCAACTAGAATGGGAGAATCATAGACAGAAGACATTAAGACGCACATGACAGAAAAAAACGTGGTAGACACACATTAGAGAAAAAAACGTGGTAGACACATAGAACATACGTGAACTTTATATGCCAATCAGATTTGTCAGAATGAGTCATATTTGATGTGCGCAGGGCAATGGTATCACTTTCTTAATTTTTTTTTTCATTATTAAAACAAGTAGCCCATGCGATTTGTCAGGTTAAAAAAAAGATAATGTAGGTTAACGCTTTTGTACAGTTTGGACTATTATTCACGACATACAGCCAGTTACAAGTGCTACAGATCTGCCGGAAGTGGTTATATCGGTCCGTCGTCTTCACAGCATACCATACAGCCGGATTTGTTTCAATTGTATATTAAAATCATAACCATCGGGATTTGAATGATACATGTTGCTGTGTTAGCTGCTGTTATTCGCATTTATTCATTTTAATATTTTATGGCAGCCGAGTGACTAATAAACAATAATATGTTTCTTAAGCGATTCAGCTTTATGTATACTTTTGCTGCTTATTGGTTTATAATTATACAAAATGTATACATAGCCATCCAGAAAACCAGCCTTAAGGAAAACAACAAAAATCCCCCGAACAATCGCAGATATTGGTCTGATCCAATTGAGCCTGACTTGAAGAAGATTCAGTGCTTACGCTTGTTTGTAGTCACATTTTGATTGTGGTTTGCATGAGGCTGCATTTAAAGATGAAATGTGCGTTGACACATAGGCAGATCTGTGTTGCGACTTAAACACAGTTGTACATAAACATAGAATGACCAGCTAGTAAGGCTGATACTATTTTATAAAAAACACAACTTTAATTTTTTTTTCTTTGTATCGTTTTCATGTTAGGGTGGAATGCTTTATTCGACCATGTGGTTCAAATGCAGGTCAAGCGATCGGAACTTTACCAATGTTTGACATTTGAAACTTTATGCCAGCGCTTTCTTGTCGATTGTGTGTAGGATGTACTGGGGCTTATCTGAAACAAGAAAATGTTCTTCTTTTTTCTCCCTAGTTAAAAAGACAAATGCTCTTTTTTCTCCCTAGTTAAAAATACACATTGGTAAATACATTTCTGAACAATACAAGAGCAACGCAGATACATCACGATGTTTTTTGCTGGACAGAAGACATTTTCTTAATTTTAGGTCAATATGTCTTAATGATCTATTAAGATCACGTATATCCAAAGACCAAGACAGACAAAATCGCGTATCGCCTCCAAAATGTCTGTATTCTCTTACATTGCTGACATGAACAACTAGAGACAAATTGTGTATATTGATTTCAGCAGCAGAATGCAGATAAATTATGCAACCTAACGTATTGTAAATCAGTCTTCTTCCTAATTGATCACTTTCACTCTCACCTGTTGTGTTTTGTAGAACAATACCGCTATTGGATACACCTGGCCAGTTTTATAGATGAGTTAGATTATAGAGGCCGATGTCAATAAACATTATCGTTTTATTCCCTCCGCATCAACGTTGACATAAAAGAAGGGTTACTTCAGCTTGTGTTAGGTCTTCGGTGCGTTTCCTGGGATAAAACGACAGAACGGATTCCATGATGATGACAAAGCAGAATTGACCTTCGAATAATTCACACGGAGTTTGATTTAACAAATTGCTACAAAAACGTCAGCTGTGGTATGACATAGAAGTTGCCAATCTGATCCTCTATGATTTCGAGGTTCAAAGATTCATCTATAAAGTTCTATAATCTTATAGTCCTGTTCACATCGGTAAAAAAAACAATATACTTGAAGTTGTGTCTTTTAACACAGTCTTTTTATATGTTTTTGATAACGTATGTTCACATGTCATAAAGGCACAATAATATTTTTTTAAGTGAAAACACAATGTTTGAATGTGGGATATGGAGAAATGTGCTATATACGCCTTGTTGATCAATATCCATCTGGTACATGTAGGTGTTGTTAACAGTCAAGATTGCCTAACTGAATGGTAAATTGTTCAATGTGGTGCTGACCTGGTTGCTGTTTAAAAACAGAACAAGATGAAGCTGTCTCCTTCAACATTGTATATATCTATAAGATTTCCTGCATGTACGATAACATCATCGACGGGCTTATGACTATGCCAATTTGAAAACATAGTTGGTCACTGTGTTACGTGTTATGATAAATTATTCAACTAGTCTTATAGATAAAAACAATTGGTGTGTTTTTTTATACCTTTGAGCCTTGGTATCTCAGTCGAATCATACCTTTAATTGAAAGCCAATAACATAACATTTGCTTGAAATTCAGGTTCATAAAGATGTCATATTAGTGACCCTTGGCGTAGAATCTATGTAAGCAAATATCGATATTGAGCAAGCCTTCAGTCTGTTGCAAATGCAACAGATATCCCGATTCTCGGCAGTGAGGTACTAAAACTTTTGGAACTCAGTTTGAAATGTAATGATTTCGAGTCCAATAGTCGAATGTAACAGCAGATAAAAGGTCGGCCATGGGCGAAATATTCAGTCCCAATTTCATGTGGGAAACTGAAGCTCTTGGAAATTGTGGTAAATTTTCCTGAATTTTATTGAAATTGTTATCACACATTTAGGTTTTGAAGAATGCAATAATTAAGACATGGAAAACACGGCAAGTAGGCCTACCCATTTTCTACTGAGCAAAGTATTTCTTGAGCGATGCAAGGAATTGCGATTCAACTTATGTATCCCTCTCGCTTACATCAGATGCCAGTCACCAGCGAGGTGCATGTATGATGGTATCCAAAGTGCATCTCCTCAGTCTTATCTCGCTTAATTGTGTGCATGATATTTGCGTCCCATAAACGTTTTCTATCGAGTTTCCTTTTATGAACAACTGTCTCTTATACCGAACACAGTTTTTATATAATTCCCAGTCAAGATTATAGAACTTTATAGATGAATCTTTGAACGTCTAAATCATAGAAGATCTGGCGTGATCAGATTGGGTATTTCTATGTCATACCACAGCTGACGTTTTTGTAGCAATTTGTTAAATCAAACCCAGTGTGAATTATTTGAGAGTCAATTCTGATTTCTCATCTTCATGGAATCCTTTCTGTCGTTTTTCCCAGGAAATGCACCGAAGATCCAACACAAGCTAATTTAACCCTTCGTTTATGTCAACGCTGATGCGGAGGGGATAAAAAGATAATGTTTATTGCCATCGGCCTCTATAATCTAACTCATCTATAAAACTGGCCAGGTGTATCCAATAGTGGTATTGTTCTACAAAACACAACAGGTGAGAGTGAAAGTGATCAATTAGGAAGGAGACTGATTTAAAATGCGTTAGGTTGCATAATTTATCTGCATTCTGCTGCTGAAATCAATATACACAATTTGTCTCTAGTTGTTCATGTCAGCATGCTAGATAATACAGACATGTTGGAGGCGGTACGCGATTTTTTCCGTCTTGGTCTCTGGATATACGTGATCTTAATAGATCATTAAGACATATTGACCTAAATTAAGAAAATGTCTTCTGTCCAGCAAAAAACATCGTGATGTATCTGCGCTGTTCTTGTATTGTTCAGAAATGTATTTATCAATGTGTATTTTTAACTATGTAGAAAAAAGAGCATTTGTCTTTTAACTAGGGAGAAAAAAGAACAACATTTTTCTTTTCAGATAAGCCCCCAGTACATCGTAAACACAATCGACAAGAAAGCGCTGGCATAAAGTTGAAAATGTCAAACATTGGTAAAGTTCTGATCCCTTGATCTGCATTTGGACCACATGGTCGAATAGAGCATTCCATCTTAACAACAATTTAAAGTTGTGTTTTTTATATGTAATAATATCAGCCTGACTAGCTGGTCATTCTATGTTTATGTACAACTGTGTATTAGACGCAACACTGATCTGCATCTGTGTCAAAGCACATTTCATCTTTACATGCAGCCTCATGCAAACCACGATAATAATGTGACTGCAAACAAGCGTAAGCACTGAATCTTCTGCAAGTCATGCTCCATTGGATCAGAATTGAAACAAATCCGGCTGTATGGTATGCTGTGAAGACGACCGACCAATATAAACACATCGGCAGATCTGTAGCACTTGTAACCGGCTTTATGCCGTGAATGATTGTCTAAATTGTACAAAAGCGTTGACCTATATTCACTTTCTTTTGAACATGACAAATCGCATGGGCTACTTGTTTTAATAATAAACAAATTAAGAAAGTGATACCATTGCCCTGCGCATATCAAATATGACTCATTCTGACACATCTGATTGGCATATAAAGTTCACGTATGCTCTATGTGTCTACTACGTTTTTTCTCTAATGTGTGTCTACCACTTTTTTTCTGTCATGTGCGTCTTAATGTCTTCTGTCTGTGATTCTCCCATTCTAGTTGCCTTAAGTGTATCCCCAAAAAACTGCTTGTATTGCCCGTGGCGGATGAACAATAAATACTTAAGCAGTGTATTATTGGGTGTAATAACAAGTCGGAGTAATTTGAAATAGTTTTAAGTGGGACGCGGAATCTGCTTACATATATTACTACGCAAAGGGAAAATCTGGCGGCGAAATCTTCTGACGTAAATCTGCATTCGTTTCCCTTTGAGTGTTTTCTACAATACAGTCATTTAAAGTCACCAGGTGGGGGTTGCGGGGGTAATGTAAAACAAAGCATTGAATTTAGAGAATACTAATACGATTCATCTGATACTGAAATTATCAGATGCCTCTGTATCATGTGGTGAGGCTCATAGGTATATTATGATGTTATTTAACAAAGGGAATTTTGTGCCGGTTTCCTTACAATGGCTGACAGATTGTGAGATGGATTGAATTACCGAATCACTACCATTGCTTTTTAATTGTGTAAAAAGTAACTCGATCTGTACGGGATCAAATGAACAGCCAAAGAAAAATTATGTTTTTTTCGATTTAACCTTGATACCAAAAAGAAAACATTTCTGTCCCTACAATGTCACAACGTTTGTGGTAAATAAACAGTTACCAGACAATCCAGTTTCTGGAACTTTTTAACATCTTTATCAGTTCATTGAATTAAAGTCACGCTTTAGCTCATTCGCTACGAGGAGCGTCTTTAGGCGCAGTCTATCAACGCCCCTCCCCCCCCCCCCCCCTTCGCTACGAGGAGCGTCTCAAAACGCGCCAAAAACAGAGCTTTATTTCCAGAGGAGCGTCTGTAGGCGCCGATTTGTATAGTTCTCTATTCTCCTATGTAGCATTAGTACATATGTGTAAATCAATCCGCAAACGTTTCTTAAGTACATTTGGTATGCTTTTGGTGATTTAACAGATTTGAGCCAGATTTGACAAATGAAGAACAGAGAATATTGGATGGTGGATCTAGCGATATTTTAAACGTGTGTGGACAATTTATGTTCGAAACAAACACACATACTTCAAATAAAGAGAGATGTTTCAGGATTTCAACGGTCAAACTGACAAAAAAAGACATACAGTAGTTTGATGCTTAAATTACTAGATAATGTAAAAATATCAAACATATTTTTTTTTTACGAAATGGGCAATTTCTGCTCGGGTTAAAGGCTTCAAACTGGCTTATGTAGCGAGAGCTATATGAGGCTGCTAGTAGCGAATGGGTTAAAGCACCTTGGTTTATTAGAGACGTGTTGGCTTACAATTATAATTCAGGAACATCAGTATGTTAATGCATCACGAAGCAAATTCGTCAACAATTTGCAATAACTATAAATAAAGGGAGAGAAACGCAAGCGTTACTTACAACGCGTGTTTACCCGAGTACTTGTGCACTGCATCTTAAATTTGATAATATACATCAAATGCATCACATGCGCTCATTAGTTTGTATGTATAACGAGTCAACTCTACACAACAAGTATGAGTTTCAAATAACATTTTACTTCGTAGCCTAGACAAATATCTACATACATAGGTTAGTATTTTGTTGACGGTCTCTTCATTACATCATTATTCTTATAAGACATATATGATGGGTACCTTAAACGCCTTAACAATAGTTTAGGATTATCTACCCTGGGTAGATATTCAACATATTAACGTTTTACAGTAACCAATATCTGTAGACGTAACACACTCCTTGTCTGCCATGAAATTCATCAATGTTAAACACTGAAGATAATGGAGTTACAATGTATATACTGTTCTTTTGAGGCTTTACTCTTTCATCGTTGGATTGGTGTTGGTCGCTCTGCTCAAGGCTATGCCACTTGGTTATCAGTGGCAGAAACACGACCAAATGATGGGATGTCACTTCAAGAGTAAGCTTTGATGGTGAGATAATGTTCATTCAGTGGTTAGAATAGCGACATGATTGTTAGATCTAACTTTACTGCCGTTAGTCAGATGTAGACAAGATCAAATCAGATGATGTCATCTGAGCATAAAAAGCTTAAGTCAATAATGGAGAACTATTCCGTGCCACTGATCGAAAGAAGAATTCGTTGAATGGCGAATGACTAGCCCTGGGTAGAATAGGCTGACTTAATATGAAAGGGACAGTTTCAGTTGTAAGATAGGTTTGTAACAGGAGAGCTTGGTAAACATTCTGAATAATACCACACGTTGGCTACTGTTGGGTTACAATGACAATGTTACTGCTATGCTGTGTAAATACGTGGATGCTTCAGGGTAAGGCAGCTTATTAGGACTGCCTGTTACATCGAATGTATTGGGTAACAGGGCTTTGTGGGTGTTGTTATAAGCATGTGCTAAAGTATATCATTTCAGTCAGTCTCAATTTAAACCATTTTTTATTTATTTATGAAGTTATATGATAAGAAGGCGACATCTCGAACTGTCAAAAACGATAAATATTGTATAGCTATTTCCTGGACTGGTGCCAAGTATTCCAAACTGTATAGCCTCCATGTCTGAAAGACAGGTGTGTGCAAAACAAACATTATTGCCATCATGTACATGAACATCTATGTGATAGTTAGACAGCCTTTATCAATAGATCCTCGATTTATTGCGAAGATGACACCATTCATGCCACTTGACATAATTTGTCTGTGGTTATTCCCTTAGTTATGTCCCCTAGGAATAATACGTTGCATGGACTGAGTGATAGTATAAGTTATTACAAGAAGCCCGTTCTCTGACCTGGCAGGGAAAATCCAAGTTATTTTCCGATTACTAAGAAAACACAAAAATTGCATTGCGGAAGATCTCTCCACGGATGGAAAATATCACAGCATCTTCAACGTTTTATTGCCATCTAGTTCAAGACGCCAGGCAAAGGCAATGTGCAAATAACGCAAGTTAAAGCTATATACCACATCTTAACGAAGCATTCTTGTATCATTCAATGTCAGGCTACACCTCCTTTAAAACCAGGATCCAACATAACTATACATCTATTCCATTGTTTAAAAACTGTCAGCCGTATGTTCAATGTGCTATTTGAGAGGAGATTTATCAAGTCGATCGAAAATAGAAATTTGTATTTGCAGGCCGCAACCAGAACCCAATGCGTTTACAGGTAAATACATTAAAACTTTACCAGGGGAAACAATTGTTGGCTGGATTTATTTAGCATCATCAATCTAAATGAGTAAAAAAATGATTTTTTGTGTGACCTTATGTGAACAAAATCTTTAATTATAAATATCCATTATTACAACCATTTAAGGAACTCTTTGTATACCGCGCCTATTGCAACTGGCAATCGACTGTAAAAATTCAATATACTGGACCTCGTTGTTAGTTATTATATTAAATATATTTTATGTTAACGGTATTTTCGTTTTTTTGGATAACACTCGCTGATAAAAAAAATAAAGTAGAAATGTATATAATGCTTGTGTATTGATACATTTTATAGTAATTATCCTGGATGTGATCAATTCCTCACTCTTTTGGATAAGTGTAAAGGTCACATTTAAGACATTAGGATTACTGCTGAACAGAGTTACAATCAAATCTTCCAGCCGAAATAAATAAACAATTGTCAGCACACATTTGTTATTGCAAAACCATGAAGTCCACACGAATAGAACAATTTTAATTGATTAATTGAATGAATCTTTGGTCGATTGAATGATTGATTGATTGATTGGTGTTTGACACCGTGCTTAATGGTATTTCACTGATATGACTGCGTTGTTTTCCAAAATTTGCATTCCTGCAGTACTGGGTTTAACAGCATTGATATAAGCGAGAAACATCGTGAACTTAGGCACAGGGCTAACCAAGTTTTGACGAAACACAAATAGTATATCAACTACCTGTTGTACATGATTTTGTAAAAATAATAAATCAATAACACACAGTTGAAAGATTAAAACGAACTAAAGTTTTCTATTTATTTACATATACAATGAGCTAATTGGATTTGTTATCCATGTCTAAACACCTTAAACCAGTTGCATAGACGTGTGTGTGGCTTTGTGGTTGTTTTACAAAAGCCTAGAGCACCAGAGCCTTATGTGAACAACATCTCTTATTAAAAATATCCATTATTACAATCGTTTAAGGAACTTTCTGTATGCTGCGCCTATCTTACATTTAAAATGACAGGTGAGGGCAGAAACATTCATTCATCTTTCTGCAGCAAACAAGAACAAGTGTATTAATTACAGAATGGTATATCAAACTTGGATACAGTAAATGGAAAATAGGCCTTCACAAATATATTTAAGTGTTTGAACTTGTGTGGAGATAAGACAGTCGACATGGAGTTTGGGAATGCGGATATATGTGTTACGCCACTCATGTGGTTACACTCGACGCGTTGACAGTGGTCAATTCAAAGCTCTTGAAATGGACACATAACTTTAAAGAGTATGGAAACTCAAACGGCATTCCATTCAACCTGAGTTTCCTTTGATTGGTTATTGACGGGGTTTTTTTGTCTAACCAACTTTTTAGCAAGCAATATGTATACATTCCCGATCTCACTATAAAGCAACACATCTAAATAAAAACTGGTGGAAAGGCTTAAGAAAAAAAACATACTTATGCTATAAATGTTACCAACTAATTTAATCAACAGACGGCGATTGAATTGATGTTTATTTCTTAAGGTGCAACTCCCCCTCTGCATCATTTGAAGCAAACAAGGAGACCAAAGGACAACGACAGTACCCAAAACAGGACACATGAAGCTCCAGTTAACCACCAACTATACTTTTGGAAAACATTCGTTTAAACAATAACATTATTTGTGGCAATTGGCTAATAAAATATCATGCCAACCTGCATTCAAATATTCTGGCGGATGATTGGAGGGATCTCCCTGTGACCTAATGATATCTGTGCTGAGGGGCATCAGAATGCTGATTTGTTGTGGGGTCATGTATTTCGTCCTGTAAATGTCATCAGGTGTCTTGTGTTTTGCCAGTGTCGCGAAGGATGATTTCATTCTTTCATTGGGTTGGCACGATAATATTTTATACTGTTTTATTTTCAACTCTGTTTTGTCGATAGACTAGAAGATATTTTATGTACAGGAAAACGTAGGCCTTGTTTTTCATTACATCGGTTGAGGAGTACCGCAAGTCTTGGTAAATTATTTGTGTGTATTTTGCATAGGAGATCTCGCGTTGCCAGATTAGGAAATCCTCTGTCATACCACAGCTGACGTTTTGGTATCAATTTTGTAAATAACACCCCATGTGAATTATTCGAGAGACAATTCTGGTTTCTCATCTTCATGGAATCCTTTCTGTCGTTTGATCCCAGGAAACGCACCGAAGACCTAACACAAGCTGAATTAACCCTTCGTTTATGTCAACGCTGATGCAGAAGGGATAACAAGATAATGTTTATTGACATCGGCCTCTATAATCTAACTCATCTATAGAACTGGCCAGGTGTATCCAATAGTGGTATTGTTCTACAAAACACAACAGGCGCGAGTGAAAGTGATCAATTAGGCAGGAGACTGATTTAAATTTCGTTAGGTTGCATAATTTATCTGCATTCTGCTGCTGAAATCAATATACACAATTTGTCTCTAGTTGTACATGTCAGCATGCTAGATAATACAGACATTTTGGAGGCGATACGCGATATTCTCCGACGTGTTCTTTGGATATACGTGACCTTAATAGATCATTAAGACACATTGACCTAAATGAAGAAAATGGCTTGTGTCCGGCAAAGAAAATCGTGATGTCTCTGCGCTGCTCTTGTATTGTTCAGAATTGTATTTACCAATGTGTATTTTTAACTAGGGAGACAAAAGAACATTTGTCTTTCTACTAGGGAAAAAAAAACATTTGTCTTTGTTTCAGATAAGCCCCCGGTACATCCTACACACAATCGACAAGAAAGCGCTGGCATAAAGTTGAAAATGTCAAACATTGGTAAAGTTCCAATCGCTTGATCTGCATTTGGACCACATGGTCGAATAAAGCATTCCATCTTAACATGAAAACGACACAAAGAACACAAATTTAAAGTTGTATTTTTTTATATAATAATATCAGCCTGACTAGCTGGTCATTCTATGTTTATATACAACTGTGTATTAGACGCAACACTGATCTGCATCTGTGTCGAAGCACATTTCATCTTTACGTGCAGCCTCATGCAAACCACGATAATAATGTGACTACGAACAAGCGTAAGCACTGAATCTTCTGCAAGTCAGTCTCAATTGGATCAGACCAATATCAGCGATTGGTTGGGGTGTTTTTGTTGTTTTTCTTAAGGCTGGTTTTCTGGATGGCTATGTATACATTTTGTATAATTATAAAGCAAAAAGGAGCAAAAGAATGCATTAAGCTGAATCGCTTAAGAAAAATATTATTGTTTATTAGTCACTTGGCTGCCGTAAAATATTAAAATGAATAAATGCGAAAAACAGCTGCTAAAACAGCAAAATGTATCATTTACAAAATGTTATAACAGTCAGGTTACCCGATTGTCTGGTTACCTGTTTAAGATACAATTGAATCAAATCCGGTTTTCTGGTATTAAGTGAAGACCACGGACAAGACTGGCAGATCTGTAGCACTTGTAGCCGGCTTTATGCCGTGATCGATTGTCCAAATTATACCCAAAAGTTAACCTACATTCACTTTCTTTTGAACCCGACAAATTCAATGAGATAATTGTTTTAATATATATTAAAAAATAAGAAAGTGATACCATTTGCCCTGCGCACATCAAATATGACGTATTCTAACAAATCTGGTTTGCATATAAACTTCACGTGTGTTCTATGTGTCTACCACATTTTTCTCTTATGTGTGTCTACCATGTTTTTTCTGTCACGTGCGTCTTAATGTCTTCTGTCTGTGATTCTCCCATTCTAGTTGCCTTAAGTGTATCCAAAAAAGAAATGCTTGTATTGCCCGTGACGGATGAACCATAAATACTTAAGCAGTGCATTATTGGGTGTTATAACAAGTCGGAGTAATTTGTAATAGTTTTAAGTGGGATGAGGGATCTGCTTACATATTACTACGCAAAGGGAAAGGCCGGCGGCGAAATCTTGTGACGTAAATCTGCATTCGTTTCCCTTTGAGTTTTGAGCCAAAGAATAATTATATTTTTTTCGATTAAACCTTGATACCAAAAACAAAACATTTCTGTCTCTACAACGTCACAACGTTCGTGGTAAATGAACAAATACCAGACAATCTGTTGGTTCAGATTGTGAGGTTGATTCAGTTACTGTAATCACTATCATTGATTTTTATTTTGTAAAAAGTAACTCGATCTGTACGGGATCAAATGAACAGCCAAAGACAATTTTGTTTTCGATTTAACCTTGATATCAAAAACACAACTTTTCTGTCCCTACAACGTCACAACGTTTGTGGTAAATGAACAGTTACCAGACAATCCAGTTTCTGGAACTTTTTTTAACATCTTTATTAGTTCATTGAATTAAAGTCACGCTTAACTCATTCGCTACGAGGAGCGTCTGAAGGCGCAGCCTATCAACCCCCTTCGCTACGAGGAGCGTCTCAAAGCGCGCCAAAAACATAGCTTTATTTCCCGAGGAGCGTCTGTAGGCGCCGAGTTGTATAGTTCTCTATTCTCCTGTGTAGCATTAGTACATATGTGTAAATTAATCTGACAGATTGTTAGATTGATCCAATTACTTTAATCACTATCATTGCTTTTTATTTTTGTAAAAAGTAACTCGATCTTTACGGGATCAAATGAACAGCCAAAGACAAACTATGTTTTTTTTCGATTTAACCTTGATACCAAATGAACAAATACCAGACAATCCGTTGGTTCAGGTTGGTAGACGAACTAAAACGTGGAGAAAGCTATGGACGGATACAAGTTTCTGGAACTGTTTTAACATCTTTATCAGTTCATTGAATTAAAGTCACGCTTGAAACACCTTCGTTTATTAGAGACGTGTTGGCTTACAATTATAATTCAGGGACATCGGTATGTTAATGCATTACAGAAGCAAATTCGTCATCAATTTGCAATAACTATAAATAAATTTGTACGTCGATTTGCGTTATAATTATACAATGGTGCAAAGCAGACTCAGAAGCTTAATTCTGTATACTAGATCTCTGTCAAGCTTAGAACCGTGTAAAGGAATATGTATCCCTTATTCGTATCTGGAAATATATATTCCATATTTGTATCTCGAAATTAATCCTTTGATATGCATTGGAGTGACAGTAGCCGTAAATGTTCTAAGTGTTTCCCACGTTGTGAATATAACCCATTCTTACAGGTTCCTATGTGGGCTGTAAAAAAAAATGTATTTTATCAAAAAAGATTTTACATGCGGGGAAGGATTTTCTATACGGTAGTGATTGTGTCAAATCATGAGATTCCATTGGCTAATTCACTGTTTTCCCTGTGTCAGCCTGGAACTTTCTGTATATTATGTAATTTTCTTTAATGTTCCATAATACTATTTATGCAAAACAACTGGTTTGTTCAGAGACGAGCTATGTTTGCGGAAATAAACAACACAGAAATCCAAGTTTGA